>CAUYRH010025502.1:0-36668 GCA_963574655.1 Perodicticus potto
AGAGTGCTGTGGCATCACAGCTCACAGCAACCTCCAACTTCTGGGCTCAAGCGAGTCTCTTGCCTCCGCCTCCCAAGTAGCTGGGACTACAGGCGCCCGCCACAACGCCCGGCCATTTTTTGGTTGCAGCCGTCATTGTTGTTTGGTGGACCCGGGCTGGATTTGAACCCGTCAGCTCAGGTGTACGTGGCTGGCGCCTTAGCCCGTTGGGCCACAGGCGCCGAGCCGGAAAGCCTATCTTTTTTTATATTATGTCTTTTACATTTATGTCTTTTTATATTATATCACTTATTCAAGTATTTTGTTTTAATCCTGTGAAATTTCCTGTTAGATTTATTCCCAGATGTTTTGTTGCTATTGTTAATTGGAAATTTCTCCATTATACTTTGTCGTGTATTCCTTTTTTTGGAATAGGGTCTCACTCTGTTGCCTAGGCTAGAGTACAGTGGTGTCATAGCTCACAGCAACTTCAGACTACTGGGCTTAAGTGATCCTCTTGCCTCAGCCTCTAGAGTAGCTAGGACTGTAGGCCTCACCAATTCTGAAACATCTTTCTATAGAGCAGTGGTCTCCCTTTGTTGCTTAGGCTGGTCTCCAATCCTGGCCTCAAGCCATCTTCTGGCCTTGGCCTCCCAAAGTTCTAGGATTACAGGTGTGAGACACTGTACTTGGCCTGGGGTTTAGGGGTTTAATTAGTAGTACATCATATTATTAAGCTCATTCTTGGTTTTAGTATTAATAGTTTTCCATTGATTCTCTTCGGATGGTTTTATTATCGGCAGCTAATAATACACAGATGCTTTTATTCTGATTATGTTGGCTAAAACTTCTAGAACCATAATGTAACTTTGAGGTTCTTGGTTTGGCTCCCAATTTAAATGAGAGACTTTTACTCTTCCATCATTGTTTGAGAGAGATACTCTCCATCACGTTAAAGTATCAGCTTTTAATTCCTACTTGAGCGTGTTGTCAAAGTCCTTCAGCCAGTGAACACACCTGTGATGGAACCAGGTGGGTTTATTCCTTGCTGCAGTGAGAGGAACAGAACATCACGAGGGCCCCCGGGCATCTCTGTAGGAAGGTGTTAGAGCAAGATGTGGGCTTGGCTTGGGTGAGTTTGGGGGTCCGAGGAAGTGAGCATTCCCTCCAGATTTGGTGCTGTCAGAACGTGGGGACAATCCCATGATTGGATATCTCAAAGTAGCTTGCCTACCGGAGGGCAGGTTGGACTCAGGCTAAAGCTGGAATTGATAGAGAAGCAGTGATCGTGCATATTCGTTATGATGGGGGAGGTTCGCATTTTGTGGCTTGAGCAATGTTCATGTTTTATTAGACATGACAGGAGAGTAGGCTTGTTCTTGCCCTGAGCCATCCTGGACAAGAGCGGCCTTGTCTGATGCTGAGAGAACCCTCAGCCCTTACTGTGAGTGGCAGTCACCAGCCCTTGGTGACTTTTCTTTTCTCAACATGCTGTCTCCTTTCTGTTTCTGTTTTCCAGATAACTTCCTACCCTCCACTGAAGATGCCAGATAGTTTCCCAAAAGTTATTCTTTTAAGGACGAGATCTCCTATTCCTTTCTCTGTAGTCATTTTTTATAAGCTCAATATATTTGTCTTTGTATTTACCCCTCCCTTTTTTCCCTTCATTTATTTATTTTTTATTAAATCACAGCTGCGTACATTAGTGCAATCAAGGGGTACAATGTGCTGGTTTCATATACAATCTGAAATGTTTTCATCAAATGTTTAACATAGCCCTCATGGCATGTTTTTTTTTTCCCCCAGTGGTAAGACAGAATTTATTTACATAAAAGAATACAGAAAACACTAAAGCTCCTGGTAGAGGGAGAGAACTCAAGTGGGGAGAGAGAAGCTCTCTCCGTTTCTCTCCCGGTCCCGGTCTCCTCCTTTAGGCCTTTAGTCTCAGGGTATATATAGGTGTATGGGTTCCTTGGCCAGGAAACGAATGAACACAGTCCCTCCCGCTGGGCAAGGTGAATGAATCTATCAATGAATGGACACAGTCCATTCATAGAATCCAGGCCTAGGAAATTCACATGAAATTGACCTAGGCATAGGAAATGGGGGTTCCACATTTAGTCCTAAGTGTAAAGTGAAGGAGACACCAAGGCACAGGTGTCTCCTCACCCCTCCTTTTTTTTTGAGACTCAGTCTTGCTCTATCACCCCAAGTAGAGTGCAGTGGTGTCATTGTAGCTCACAGCCACCTCAAACTCCTGGGTTTAAGTAATACTCTTGCCTCAGCCTCCTGAGTAGCTGGGACCGCAGGTATCCACCACTATGCCTGCCTAAATTTTCTATTTTTAGTAGAGACAGGGTCTTGCTGTTACTTAGGCTGGTCTCAAACTCCTGACCTCAAGAGAGCCTCACCTGTGAGGTGTGAGCCACCGCACCTAACCTATATTTACCCTCAACTCAGGAGAAATCCCTTCAGGACCCACGTCCTCAGCAGAGAAGTGTGGGGGTGGTCTTGATCGCCTTGTCACCGGCCTCCTTCCTGATGACACGTACCAGTCAGTTCCAGCACCAGGTTCTTGTCCAAGTCCCACTTTTGCCAAAGTGGTTTCAGATTTCGGCTTTTACACACCAGTGAGGTTTCAAGAATAAATTTGGGGAACAACTGAAGGATTGCCAATTTTTTGTATGTTGCCAAATAAGGACGCTTACAAATTGCCATTTAGTGACATCTCATAAAATAAAGGACATTTTAGCACTAAAACGATAAAAGAAAATTAAACTCAGAATTTAAAAATATGCATAAATCGGGCTTTATGAAAAGTTAAGTATAGTGTCTTTTCGTGTCTCATTTTGACCCAGATTTGTGAACATTGTGCCCCAGGCAGTCTGGCCAACCTTGGTTGGGGGGGCCCCTCTTATATCTCCTTGCTTCCCTCCGCCCTTCTGCACGATCCTTTTGCAGGAGCTGTGACCTCTGGTGGATAAGGAGATGTGGTCCCCTGAAGATCAAGTACAGACAGGAGTTTCAAAACATGCCTGAGATTTATTTTATTTAGGTGTGGAACAGCACACAGGTATGGAAATGACTGTCGCGAAGGAAAAAGTTCATTCACACAAATCCTAGAAACATCGGATGTGGCCCGCCAGGCAGGGATGCACGGGGAAGGGCCAGGTTGATCGGGGACAGAGGGAGCAGAGAGAAAATGTGGGCAGTGAAGGATGCATTGTGGTTTCGGGGCAGGAATAGGAGAGGCAGCGTATATGTATTTAGAATGGCTAGTTTGTGTATTCTGGTGGGTCCTGGGGCACACATCTGTCCTAATTATTTGCTATCTGTTCCTGGGGTGATTAGGGCAGAGGGATAGTGGCCGTGAGTTTAAGAGTTTCAGGAGGAAAGACGGTGACAGTGTGGGCTCTGGATGGTTTATCTGTACACAAAAGGTGTGTCCCTAGGAGAGTGATTTTACCATCTAGGAGTTGGCTAGTCCTGGGAAGGGCATTCTTTCTGGGCTCAGTAGGGCACCTGATGTCAAAGCAACAGAAAAACAAAGTAAAAGGGCATGATTCATATGGCAATGATATTCATATCATTATATCTGATAGCTAGTTTTTAACCTCACCCCCTACCCTGTACCCCTTCTTAGTTTTTAATGTCCATTGCACTACTTTGTGACCACACTAAGCCCAAGATTATTATCAGATTCTGGTCATGGTTGCTGTTGGTCAAAATTTTATATAACTATGGGCACTTTCACAGTTTTGATTGCCATGGCTATTTTATTTGTAATGTTGTGTCTGGAGCTGCTGCCAAATTTCTTTTTAAATCATCAATCCATAATCTTATTTTTAAATGAATTTTTTTTTTTTTTTTGAGACAGAGCCTCAAGCTGTTGCCCTGGGTAGAGTGCTGTGGCATCACAGCTCACAGCAACCTCCAACTCCTGGGCTTAGGTGATTCTCTTGCCCCAGTCCCACCAGTAGCTGGGACTACAGGCACCCGCCACAACGCCCGGCTATTTTTATGTTTTGCAGTTCAGCTGAGGCCGGGCTTGAACCCGCCACCTTTGGTATACAGGGCCGGCGCCCTACTCGATAAGCCAAAGGCGCCGCCCCATAATGCTATTTCTTGTAGCGATCTTTAAGTGGTCTGTGCCATTTTGGATCACATACTAATTGGGTACAGACTCTGCAATTACCAGGGGGCATTCAGGGATTGAGCCCTGCAGGTAATCCATGAGGTTTAGAACCCCATGGAGCAATGTGGAGACATTCTACAAACTTCTGAGGCCCAACGGGGCTCTGTCCTGTTTCTAAGACTCTTGAATATACAACATTCTTCCCAGTTGCTTCTTTATCCTTCTGGCCACTTGGTTAGGTAAGAAGATATACTTCTGTGAGGAAGCCAGTCTTACGTTGTGGTTCAAGCTTAATTCTTGAGATTTCCTTGAATGTTCCTGGAGAGTCTTATGGGCATGAGATTAGGATGAGTTTAACAAGTGATAGCCAGCTTTGTGGTAGACCAGAGGGTGTAATTCAGCAATTACTTCTTTCTTTTTGATTTGCTTCCTCATTTGAAAAATGGGCATCAAAATAATGACCTCAGGCGGTTATTGTAAAGTGCCTGGTCTGAGTAGGGCTCAGGTACCTCAGCTCCTCCTACTGCGGGGTGGGTAGGTGATGGATGTGTGTGTAAATAATTAGGCACCATTTCACGAGGGCCACAGCAGAGGCAGAAAAGCATTGGGTTGGCAAGGGTTTATTCTTGTTTAACTTATGGCCACACACTACAAGTGGACATTCAACACTTTCCAGTACAAAGACAAACACTTCATATCTCCGTTCCACTCCAATATCACACACTGTTCCCATCTGCCCTCTCTCAGTGGGAGTGGGGGGAGGGGCAAGAGAAACCCATTTATCTTTTCACCATTAATTTATCGTCTCCGAACTGGTACTGCCTTTGCCTTCCTTTTGGCTGCTCACAACAGAAGAAAGGTCCCTGCTCTGCTCATAGCCATTCTGTCCCCTTATGCCCTGGGAACCATCCCTTCCTGTCCCCTGAAACCATCCACTCTCACTGTCCTTTTCCACTGGAACATTTCTCCCAGGGTACCGCCATCTTGAATGTCTCTGTTCAACCACACAACAACAAAACTCAACAAAGCTCTGCTATTGCTCTTCTCTTCTTCATGGCAAGCTTCTCCAAAGACTTATCTATACTTACTATCTCTGTTTCTTCATCTCCCATTCACTGTCTTTAAAAATTAACTTCACATACACGACATAGGAATATGCTATTAGGGCTCGGCGCCTGTGGCTCAGCGGGCTAAGGCGCCAGCCATGTACACCTGAGCTGGCGGGTTCAAATCCAGACCGGACCGGCCAAACAACAATGACGGCTGCAACCAAAAAATGGCCGGGCATTGTGGTGGGCACCTGCAGTCCCAGCTACTTGGGAGGCAGAGGCAAGAGACTCGCTTGAGCCCAGGAATTGGAGGTTGCTGTGAGCTGTGATGCCACAGCACTCTATCCAGGGTCACAGCTTGAGGCTCTGTCTCAAAAAAAAAAAAAAAAAAAAAGGAATATGCTATTAGGCTAACACCTGCTTTGACCAGAGGTGATCCAGGCTCGCCTGTCCCTCTATAAGCTTCTATCCTCCTTCCTGTGTTCATATAAGTATATGTTCTTGGAGTAAATGTGTAGGATTATTTCTGTGTATGTTCTACGTAATGGTATCAATTCATACCAGCATGTTGCCCCCTTTCTCTCTTGGTGTTTTATTTCTATATTAACATATACAAATCATATTATTTCGTATAAATTAAAATCTTTTAACTGCTAATACTAATAATAATTGCTATTATTTATTGAGTACTGCCCAGGTCTCGAGCAGTATTCTAATTGCTTTACATGTGGCTATTTATTTTGGTCTTTCTTTCTTTTTTTTTTTTTTTGTTGCAGTCGTCATTGTTTAGCTGGCCCAGGCTGGGTTCGAACTTGCCACCCTTGGTGCATGTGCCTGGCGCCGTAACCACTGTGCCACAAGCACCAAGCCTAGTTTGGTCTTTCAATGACCCTGGAAAGTAGGTATTACGATCTCTATTTTAACGAGGAAATTGAGGCATAAATAGACAAAATAACTTTTTGAGGACTGTGTGCTCAGTAATTGATGAAGTCAGGGTATAAAATCAGGCATTTGACCCCAGAGTCTGTGTTTCCTTTTTTTTTTGGCTGAGGCTGGGTTTGAACCCACCACTTCTGGCATATGGGGCCAAGGCCCCACTCCCTTGAGCCACAGGCGCCGCCCATGTGTCTCTTACTCACTACATTGTTCTATAGGATGAACGTACCAGGGCGCAAATAGCCATTTCCCTGTTGTTTCTGGTTTGTCTGTATCATAAACAGTGCTCCAGGGAGCTTTTGCAAGTGCATGAGTGTGAATATTTCTCTGTGGCAGACTCTGGATCGTGGAACTTCCGGGTCATCGGGCAAGGTTGTTTAACATTGTTATAGATATTGTCAAATGACCTTAAGAAAATAGACCATCCATTTTCCACACCCATCAGCCATGAGGAGCATATCTGTTTTCCCATGACTTCACCAACATTCGAATATTTGCCAATCAAATATTTGCCAATTGCGTGGATTAAGAAACAGTCTCTCCTAATTGCCATTTGCCTTTTTCGGAGCTCTAGTGGGTGGGGCGTCTTTTCATATGGTTACTGGTCATTCAGACTGTTTCCTTTGTGGGCTGCCTGTTTATAATTTGCACCGTTTTTCTGTGGGATATTTGCCTTTTCCGTCAGTGTTTATGAGCTGTTTATGTATTTTGGAGCTCACATCTTGCTCTTCACCCACTGTGACAGGCCTGCCATCTCTACCAAAGCTTGTGAAGGTCACAGTGTCCTCCATGCGGTGAATCCAGCAGTTCTTCTGCTGTCATTACCTTACTCTATAACCACGGTTTGCGACTGTGCCCTGTTTGGTGGCATTGAGGGCATAGGGGCTGGTCAGGGAACAAATATGACTGTGAGGTGGCAGTAGATGAAACGAGCTTTATTTGGTTGGCACTTCAACAGGTTGCCTGAGGTCAGGGTTCCCTGACAGCTGTAATGTCTCCCAGAGAGCAGATGTGTGGTCACCCTCCAGAAGGGGAAGAGGGACCTCCTACAGGGTGGGGTGGGGCTTAAGGGGAAGAGGGACGTCCTACAGGGTGGGGTGGGGCTTATGCATCTAGGTGATGTCACTCAGGGCATGATGGGAGTCTCGGGGTCACAGAGCTCCGAGGACAGCAGCGGTTGGCGTCTTTCATAGCTACCTAGCTTATTTGGTTAACAGATGTTGGGTGCAGTTTTGTGGAGTATGCAAAACAGGAAGACTCTAAATAGCTGAAAATATGCTCATTGGGGCTATATTTAGAGCAATTGGATGTGTAAAAATTGGAGTTTGATGCCAGCAGGCTGTGAGCCAACAGTCCCAGTCTGTGTGAACAAGTAGAAAACACAGGTGCCAAATACACAGGTGCCCTTTAGCCCATTTGCACAACACTCTGCTTTTAGAAACGCTCTTCTTCCAACTCCTGTGATGCCACACTCCTGGTTTTCTCCTTAAAAAAACAGAATTTCCCATAGCCCTCTGTAACTCACACCCTTCTGTCCTTGAAACCAGTGGTTGTTAAGCTTTTGGGCCCCAAGATGCCTTTACATTCTTAAAAATTACTGAAGGTGTCAAAGAACATTTGCTTATGTAGGTTACATCTCTCCATACTTACCATATTGGAAATTTAAAGCTGGGGAATTAAAAGTATTTATTAATTTACTTTAAAATAATGATAATAATCCCATTACAAATTAACATGATATTTTATTTTATTTTTATTTATTTTTTGAGACAGAGTCTCACTATGTCACCCTCGGTAGAGAGCCGTGAAGTCACAGCTGACAGCAACCTTAAACTCTTGGGCTTAAGTGATCCTTTTGCCTCAGCCTCCCAAGTAGCTGGGACTACAGGTGCCCACCACAATGCCCAGCTATTTTTCGAGATGGGGTCTTTGCTCTTGCTCAGGCTGGTCTTGAACTCCTAAAATCAGGCAATCTACCTGCCTCAGCCTCCCAGAGTGCTAGGATTACAGGTGTGAGCCCCCTCATCCGGCCCTTAACATAATATTTTAAAATAAAAAAATGACTCAAAGGACCTTCTGATATGTCAATGTCATCTTCTTCATCTTTAAATGTAGATAGTACAACTGTCTTCATTTAAGAAATTGAGATATTAAGAAATTGAGTCTCTTTTTGAAAAAGTTAACAATCTTCCCTTATTTATTAGGAAATCACAAATCAGCTTTCCTTTATATTAGAATATAATGTTATTCTAAGTAATAAGAGTCTGAGCTAAAATTTTAATATTTGGAAAAGATGCTAAGCCCAGCCAATGGAGCTTCCTGGCATCTGTGATGCTGTGTCTTCTCCAAGGAAGGAGCTGATGTGTGCACACAGGAAAAAGAGTCACCGCCGTGCCCTGCCCTGCTCTAGGGCCAGAGCTGCCACCTCCGTCCTGCAATCACATGCGTCCCACAGCCTCCAGCCCCATAGCTGATCTGCACATTCTCATACCGCAGACACCAGCACTGCCACTGCCATGAGTGTGCCCGCATACCAGATCTAGCAAACAGAGTGATCCTCGTGGACATAACTTTCCCCTGTGGGATGAAAGATTAGAGGACCCCAGCAGACTTCACCATCAAGGACCCCAACGTCCCTCATCACTGCCTTGCCCATCCACAGCCTTGGCCACTGAGGACCACTGGAGTCTTCATCAGTGCTGACCTCAGCTGATAAGGCTCCATGGAAAATAAACCACTCCCCTTCCCCTCAGGCACGCGGTACTGGCAGGATGGGAGAGTGTCATGGGCTTCATACTGCCAGGAAGCTCCATAGTCACTGATGAGACCAAAGTGGCACAATGAAAGCCCGTTTGGGCACAACCTTGACAGCCAACCCTTTTGGAGGTGCTTCCCATGCAAAGGGAATTACGCTGGAAAAAGTAGAAGTCGGTGGCTTACACCTGTTAGCCAAGCACTCTGGGAGGCCAAGGCAGGTGGATTGCCTGAGCTCACAGGTTCAAGACCAGCCTGAGCCAGAGCGAGACTTCGTATCTAAAAATAGCCAGTGTTGTGGTGGGCGCCTGTAGTCCCAGCTACTTGGGAGGCTGAGGCAAGAGAATCACTTGAGCCAAAGAGTTTGAGGTTTCTGTGAGCTGTGACGCCACGGAACTCTACCAAGGGCGACAAAGTGAGACTCTTTCTCAAAATAAAAAAAAAAAAAAGTAGGAGTTGAAGCCAAACAGCCAAATTCTACCTTCAGGAAGTGTGTCAGGGTCCAGCTGACCAAGAATGGCAAGAAAATCACAACTTTTGTACTCAACGGTAGTTGCTTGAACTTCATTGAGGGAAAGTTGCTGGGTTTGGTCAGAAAGGTCATGCTGTTGGTGACATTCCTGGAGTCCAAGTTAAGGTTGTCAAAATAATAAATGTCTCTCTTTTGGCCCTATACAAAAGCAAGAAGGAATGACCAAGATTATAAATTTTGATGATGAAAACGCAGGAGTAATAAATTTTCATAGGCAAAAAAAGGAAAAAAAAAGGGCAAAGCAAAGTAAAGAAAATATAGCACTCTGCCCTTCCTGAAGCTAGAACTGCTGCTGTTTTTGAGCCATTATTCCTCAGTCAGTAATTGTACACCAACCCATAGGTACATATCTTTCCCCAGAGAAGACAGTGTGTTAATTCTGCAAGAAGTGTGACTCTTCCCACTAATGCTCAGACACTGATGTAAGGCTACAAGTAACAAAAGCATCAAGGAAATACGAAATCTTCAAAAGAACACAATTATTTTCTAACAATTAATTGCAAAGTAATGGAGATCTAGGAATCACCTGACAAAGACTGTCACAATATTGCCTGAAACAGCTAGTGGCCTCTGCCACACCACCGAGCCACATAGACACAGCCTTCCTCAGTTGCTTATGTTCTGAATGAATGTGCAGAAGTGGATCAGATATTGGGACATGAGGGTGCACAGGAGGGGCAGAGCTTTGCAAGCTGACTGGCCTGTGATGGTCTGGAAATGACCTTGTAGGGTAGACAAATGGACTGCAGCGGGGTCAGGCTTACTCAAGATTGAATGCTGGGCATATTACTTTCTAGATGTCAAATCGCAGCTCAGTTATTTGACGTCTTTAACTTCTTCTGGTCTTAGTCTCTTCATCTGTAAAATGGGCTGATACTATTGATTTCTCAGGATTAAATAGATAACGCACTTGAACATTCTTGGTGAATAGGAATGGTGTCGTAAAGGAATTTTCTCCTTTCACTTACTTAAGAATCTTCAAAGTCACAGGCAGAAAGAAAGCTTTGTTCATAAAGTTGGGTGGGGTCTGCCGTTGACTGGAACAGACCTTCCATTGAGGCCCCCTTGTATCAAGGTAGGTAGATGTGTAACATGCATGAATGAAGAGGGTCCAGGGAAAGGACAGGTGGCAGCTGATACTCAGCTCAGTGTGAAGGAGCCACAGGGAACAAGAGCCCAGGCTCCTTCTCCAGGGTAGCCACCACCCCCGTCCTGCCACCTCGTACCACATGGGACTAGACACTAGAATTGCCTAGACTTCTGATTAAGGGGGAAGTGTGGCTTTTTCATATGAAATCTCCTAATGTTTAAATGCTGGCTACACATTCAAAGTCAATTAAAATCACCATGCCTGTGGGCTGATCTGGCTTATGGGCCACCAGTTTGCAGTTTGCACGTTCTGCATCATGTCCAGCTATGCTGTCCAATGGCACAGCCATGGCCACAGGAGCTATTTAAATGAAAATTAATTGAATTTAAATGAAAATAAGCTTAGCGGAAATGAAAATTCATTTAAATGAAATAAAATAAAGAATCAGTTTCTTAGATGCACCAGCCACATTTCAGGTGCCCTGTAGCTATGCAGGACCAGTGGCGACTTGTGTGGGGCATGTTTAGGAATTTCCCTCTATGCAGACTGTTCTTTTGCAAAGCACTGCTCCCTCTATGGAAGGGGCATGAATGAGAGGCTGTGTCATGTAAGTGGAGGTCCCCTTTCTTAGATAGACATATGGTTAAGCTACAGCTGTGCTGATTTATTAGGTATTGTCTCATGGACAGTCTATTAAGCCAGAATAGGGCTCAGAGGAACAACTTCTTTCCTACATCCACCCATCAACTATCTGTCCACCCACCCACCCATCTATCTATCCACCCACCTACTCACCTAGCCCCCTGTCCATCCATCCATCCATCCATCCACCCACCCACCTACTCACCCAGCCCCCTATCCATCCATCCATCCACCCACCTACTCACCCAGCCCCCTATCCATCCATCCATCCATCCATCCACCCACCCACCTACTCACCCAGCCCCCTATCCATCCATCCATCCATCCATCCATCCACCCACCTACTCACCCAGCCCCCTATCCATCCATCCATCCATCCACCCACCCACCTACTCACCCATCTACCCAAGCACCTTCCTCTCCATCATCTACCATCCCTCCAGCCATTCTCATGTTCATCTGTCCATTCATTCATCTATCCATCCATCTATGTACCTATCTATCCATTATCTATCCATTCCTCCACCTGTCATCCATCATCCATTATTCATCCTATCCATCCACCCACCCATATATCATCCAACCAGCCAGCTAGCCTCTTATCCATCCATCCATCTATCTATCCATCCCTCCTCCATCCACCTATCTGTTCATTCATCCATCCATCCATCCATTCACCCATGCACTCATCATCCAGTCCCCCCCATCAAACCACCTATTCATCCATTCATTCATTCATCAATCCTTCCATCCATCTTTGCACGTGTTTATTCATGACCCTTCCACCCATTCACTACCCATTGATCCATCCATCCATCTGTCCTCCTGTGCAACTTTCCATCCATCCATCCATCCATCCACCTACCCATCCATCATTTCAGATGTTGCCTGTTATATACAAGGTCATGAGAAGAGTGGGTGCTATTATATGTTGGATGCAGAAGAAAGCTTCTGTTCTCGGAAGCTTACTTCCCAGGAGGAGACATTATATAACGAAACAGTGCTGGGAATCATCTCAGGCACTCTGCCAGAAGCAAGTACAGGGCCCAGTGGGGCATAACAGAAGGAGTGGCCAGCCCGACCTGGGGGCTTGGGAGTAGCTGCCCAGAGGGCAGGTGGTGTGAGGGGTCAGAGAGGGCCTGGGTGTGCTGGGAGAGGCAGGCACACGAGCACAGGCACGAGGCTACAAACAGCGGGACATCTCTGGGGAATGCAAAGATGACACCCCCTGTGAGGCAGTGGTCTTGGACAGAGAGGAAGGGAGATGAAGGGTATTGCCTCCCCATCTGTCTCTCCAGCCTCTGGGATTCCTTTCTTCCTTTAGTGCCTGATTACTTTAAAGTGGTAAATTCCATTTCTAACCTCTTGAAGGGAAAGAGGGGGACTCCTGAGCTCATGGTCATGTGCAGGCAATCAGCTTCCTCCTCTGGAGGAAGTGGACCTGATTTTCATAGACCTTATGTGCACCTACCTATCAGGGATATAGGTCTAGTTCTTTTTTTTTTTTTTTTTTGAGACAGAGCCTCAATCTGTGACCCTGGATAGAGTGCTGTGGCATCACAGCTCACAGCAACCAATAATTCCTGGGCTCAAGCGAGTCTCCTGCCTCTGCCTCCCAAGTAGCTGGGACTACAGGCGTCTGCCACAACGCCTGGCCATTTTTTGGTTGCAGTCATCATTGTTGTTTGGCAGGCCCGGGCTGGATTTGAACCTGCCAGCTCAGGTGTATGTGGTGGCGCCTTAGCCCGTTGAGGCACAGGTGCCGAGCCATAGGTCTAGTTCTTTACAGTGACCACTTCCCTGTGATGACCAGTTTGTTACAGTTCCTTGGATGGTCAACTTACAGAGGCTGTACCGTATTTTTTCGTTTGTTTGTTTGTTTTGAGACCGTCTCACTCTGACCCTGGATAGAGTGCTATGGTGTCATAGCTCACAGCAACATTAAACTCTTGGGTTGAGCAATCTTCTTCCCTTACTACAGGTACCTGCCACCACAACTGGCTAGTTTTTCTATTTTTAGTAGAAACTGGGCTCGCTGTTGCTCAGGCTGGTCTCTAACTTCTGAGTTCAAGCAGTCCACCCGCCTCCCTCCCAGATTGCCAGGATTATAGGAGTGAGCCACCACGCCTGGCTGGCTCCCCTGTGTTTTAGAAGGTTGTACAGCTACCAGAAGGCAGACAAGTTGCCTGATTGTAATATCTACCAGTCTTTCATAAAACATTCCCCTGGGTCATGAGCAGGCCACGGAAGTCCTGGGGGAGTGAGATGGTCCTCTTTGTAGAGAGGGGAGGGTGGGCTGGATCTATAGCTAAGGACCCAGAGATAGGCTGGTTAAAACAACATTCCCAGGTCTTTCCTCTGGAGATTTTGCTCAGGAAGACTAACCTGGTGCCCCAGCCATCCTGATGGACCAACAAGTTTGGGAACCCTGGAACGTGTGATTTTGAGGCCCCTTCTATCCCGAGGGAGGTCTCTACTCCAGAGACAGTACCAGGGGCCCCCGTGCATGCTGTTCATTCGCCACCAGAGGGCAGGCCTGAGGCGCCACGGCCTGAGCAGGCTAACCTGTGTCTGCTGCAGCAGGGCGTAAAGGCCCCGGGGAAAGTCTGTAGTCGCACAGAGGATGGGGTGCAGGGGGGCTAAGGCGGGGATCCTGTGGAAGAGGCATGGGTAAACTGGAGATCAGAGGAAAAAACAAGGTGACTAGTTTCTGAGAAGTGCACGCTTTCCTCTGGGCCCTGATTTTGGGGGGTGGTGTTGGTGGTGGTTTGGACAGAGGATTCTCTTCTCTTCATGCAGTAAGGCGTCTTCAAGACGCTTTAGAGCCTGGCAGAGATGGCCAGTGACCCGTCCAGTTCCAGCCAACAGAGGATCGGTGCTGACCTTTGTTGGCCGCTCCTGGTAGAGGGGCAGTTCTGGCCCGTGGGCCTTCAGTTGTTTCTTCTGCAGTCTCTGCCCTTCTGGGTCTTTCACTCACCCCCGCCCCCCACGATCGTTATGGCCTGATTCCATCCGCAGCGAAGAAAGCCTCGCTGGCAGCTCAAGTGTCCTATTCAGTGCCCTTCATTTTTGGCAAAGAAGGATTCCGCACCTTCCCTTCACCACTGCGTTCAATTTAACCTCTGCAGGCTGAGGCTGAGGCCACAGCCCTGGGCATCTAACGGCAGCAGCAGGGCCATTGGAAGGTTTTCTCTTTGTCATCTCTAAGCTCCCTTCTTCCCCTCCGCAGTTTCTCTTTTGGGGTTTCCTTGCTGGTAACATTCTGAACATTTCCCTTTCACAGAGGCCCAGGGGCTCCACAGAAGCAGAAATGGTTACCCCAGCTCCCCAAAGGGGGAAGATGAAACCAAGATGGCAGGGGGCTAGCCCTGGACAGAGCAGGGAGGTGGCAGATGGGGAGGAACTGAAAGCGGACCAGGCTCCCCAGCAGAGCAGTGCGGGCGTCTTCGCCCCAGCCTCATTTCCTGCCAGGTTGTATGATGCCAACATGTTACAAATCCCCACTGGTGTCTGTACCCATCCCTACATCCCTTCCTTCTTGAGGTCCCACATCTGTCGGGCCTTCTGTAAGGACCAGGGGGGAGTAAAAGTCTTCAGAGAGTGATTATTTTCCATGAGCTCAAACTTTGAATAGAGGGAACGTGATACTCAAGGAAACTAATGGAAGGAAAATGATACTTAGGAAACTTACACAACAGGAAAAGAGTTGGAAGAACGTTATGGTGTAGGTGAGCACTATAGTATGTGATATAATGGTGTAATATAGGCATGTACGAGGAATAACGAGAGAGTGGGGAAAAGAACAGTTTTAGAAATTGGTGCCAAAAAGAAAAATGACTAGAGATGCCTTGTCTGATTCTGGGTTTTGTTTTGGGATTGGGTGCTGTCTCCTTGCGTGATGTCAGGTGGTGGTACATGGCGGTTTTTGTTAGGGGAGGTATAGCCTAAAATCTAGATAGCTACAGCCCCACTAAAAATAGGAAGCTGCCTTATCACAAAGTTCCCCTGCAGTTTCAGGGGCTGGGAGAAGGGGAGCTCACTGCCAAGGAGGAAGACCCAGCAAAGATACAGTGGCTGAGAGACAGGCCTGAGTCAGGGTTTTTTTTGACATCAAACTCATCAGGGTGGCGTGGTGCAGGAACGCTTTGTTCTTGTGATAGCAAGGGCACCCCTTGTTCATGCACCAAACACTGGGGGTGTCTCCTAGTGCCCAGGCAGTGTACTGGTTACTAGAAGGAAGAGACATGGAAGGCTCCTAGTTTCTGGGAGGCACGATCTGATAAAAGAAATGGACAAATCATAACAGCACGATGGGATAATAGAGATGTATACAGGAAGGAGTGCTCAAGAGGGGCGGGCTCAGGAGAGACTTCATAGAAGAAATGACATTTAAGCTCAGTTTTAGGGGCAGGGGGTTGCAGAGAGCTGCCTAGGGCAAGGTACAGGTTTGAGGAGGCGCATAGTTTCATGGGGCGGTGAGAGGTTTGCTCTGATGCTCTGTGTGTGTGTGTGTGTGTGTGTGTGTGTGTGTGTGTGTACACTTGCTGAGCATGGGGACAGCGTGGGTGTCCAGGGATGGGAGACGAAGCTGCAGAGGCGGCTGTGGTCAGACCCTTATACAGCACCTGGTTAAAATTCACTCGGCTCACAGATCTGTGTGGGCAGCCCAGGATGCCTGGGGTATTACCATGTAGTTATCACATCTTGCTCTTTCTTTGGTGAGGAGTATGGTAAGGCAAGGGTTTGAGATGGGGTTGTGAAGAATGTGGAAAGGACAATCTAACAGTGCTTTTTCTTGTTGGACATGCATTTAATTTGTTTTTTTTTGCAGTTTTTGGCGGGGGCTGGGTTTGAACCTGTCACCTCCGGTATATGGGGCCAGCGCCCTACTCCTTTGAGCCACAGGCACCACCTGACATGCATTTAATTTTTAAAAATTCAAAAAAGTCACTGCTGAAAAAAGGTTCAAATATTAGGTTCGTGAATAATGATTTGTAACTTTACAGGACATTTTCATTGAGAGTTTTTCTAAAGAGAGTGTAAAAAATATAGTTCATGTGTTTTAACTAGTTAATCAGCACAGAATGGATGGAAAATGCCCCCATCCCCTCTTTTTACTTTTCTGAATGGCATTTCACCGTAAATAGGGTAAGAAATGCAGATTGTAGACAGTTCTTTTCCTCAGTCAATTAAAACTATCTTCTATGTGCCAAATACTCTCTGAGGCTCTATTGAGAATAGGCAAATCAATTTAAAACTTATGTCTTTGGATATTTACAAGTAGAAATGTCAATTATGATGGGTTAAGAACATCCTATCAATGGCTATAGACTCAGGCAAATAACACTGACATAAAAGCTCTTGGAAGCTTTTATCACAACACAAACTATTCCATGGTAAATAACAAGATACATTTAAATCCATTAAGATCACACAACTTAGGAGCAGGAAAATATAACAAGAATACAAACATAATTAGAGGTTACTTTGTTTCAAATTAATTAAGTCTCACTACTTTTACTTGCTTGCCAAGTGGTATTTTTCTTATGATTTAATAGGACACTCCTCCCCCCAGCTGGAGCTCACTGTTGGCTTTCATAGGTAGGAAGGCACATTTTATGCTTTCTCAGACTTGTGACTTTAGCCATCACTGGCTGACACCAGTACTTGCTGACATTGACTTACTTTGCTTCTTGCACATCAGTTAATGGGAGGGAGCTGCACTTTCTATTTTCAAGATACACAGTTAAGTCAAACTGGAATGAATACGCCAGTGGTGAAGCCTGCTGCATACCCCACCACCTTTTTCTGGGACTTTAGGTTTTAGAGGAATAGGAGTGAAAGGGTCAGTTTTATAACTTCTGAGTTTTGAAAGACAGACAACCTCCCAAAGTGGCCAGGGTGGTCAGGCAGAGAAAGGCCCTGGTACACAGGACTATTCTGGATTTATTTGGTTAATCTTTGCTGAGCAAGTGTGAACCAATTCAATGTCCTTTGTTTGTTTAATGGCTGTCCCATCGCTTAGATTATAAGTAGGGATTCTATGTACTGTTTGAGCAGAGAATCTCAAAAGCCATGGGCCACTCTGGATATTAGTTTATTGTACCTGCTTGGGCAACCTTCCCAACCTTCCCTTGGGTTCCCCCCCACCCCAATAGATTCCCCAGGATCTTCTGGATCAGATTTTTTCTGCAGTTAGAGAATCAGGATACAGCTCTCACAGGCAAAGCCCAGGGGTCCCAGGCCTGTTCAATCTCTAAGACCACGGAGAAGCCCTGGACGCCTTTTTAAATGATTGGACTCTGGGGAGTGTGTTGTTTTTAGCTCCATGACTCAGTTTCCCTTTCCCTGGGGATATACGGGTGATCCTTTTCAATCCCTTCTCTTCTTCACAGCTCATGTTCTCGCTGTCGCTTTACAGGGCGGCGTGGGGCCGTCTACTGTCCCTCAGCCCTGAGGGCTCCCTGGACGGTGCCATCCCGGCAACTTTTCCATCACAGATCTGCAGGCACCAGCGACATGCGCCCCCCCGGCCCCCCAGTGCATCCAGGAGGGCCTGACTGTTCCAGAGAGCCAAGGGCCCCGGATTAGGCCATTTTTGCCTCAACAGGCTGCAGCTGCTCCACGCTCCCAAGTTCCTTGAAGGCACAAAAGGACGTTTGGGGCTGGACTTCCCGTAGCAGCAGCAGAAGGCAGCCCTCAGGTCCCCCACCCCAAGAAGCTTCTTTCACGCTTTCATTTCCAGCGGCCAAGCCAGGGGTGCCTGCGCAGATTCCGTCTCCGTGACCTCCCCGCCTCGGAGGTCCCCGGGGCAGCCGCCCCTCTCCGGGGCCTGATGCCGGACGGGCGTGGCCGGCGCTGCCCGCCCCGCGGTCCCCGTGCCCGCTGCCATTTGAATGCCCCAGCCGCTTCCAGGGCGGAGGCCGCGCGAGCCCGGGCGCGCGGCGAGGCGGGGAGGAGGGCCCGGGCGCCCTCCCGGGCCGCGCGGCGCCGGCCGGCGGTGCAGTCGCGCGCTTGCCGCCAGCGAAGCCATTGGCTCGGCGCAGTCACCCCACGCGGGGCTGCAGCAGCGGCCTCCGCGGATTGGCGCGCGCGCGGGCGAGCGCGTCCCGCCCGGGCTGCACCGAAGCCCCGCCGTCCCGGGGTGCCGCCCCCTCCCCCTGCTCCCCTGCGACCACCCCTCCATTGTCCCTGCACGGCTGATGCGCCGTCTGGGGCTGCCGCCAGCCGCAGTGCGCGACGCCTGGGCCAGAAGAAAGCGCGCGAAAGGCGCGCTCCCTGCTTGAGCGCACGCGGCGACCGCCGCCCTCCGCCGCTCACTGCAGCATTTCGCGCGCTCGCGCCGCGCCCCTACCCTCCTGCCCTCATTTGCATATCCCACGGTCGCGGCCAATCGGGGCTCGTCTCTCTCGAAGCGGATGGCTTTTGCCGGAGAGGAAAGGGAGTGGCTGGCGGCGCATGCGCCTCGGTGGCCGGCTTGAACCGAGGCTTTTATTGCTGTAGTTTATTTCCACCTCCTTCCCTCCTGTTCTCTCTCCCTCTTTCTCTCTCTCTCTCTCTCTCTTATTTTTCCGCCCTAGCTGGGGCTGTGTTGGAGAAGAGGAAGAAAGAGAGACTGACGATTACATTTGTCCTTTACGTTCCTGAAATTGGCTGCCAGGAAGACCAGCAAAGCGGTTGCACCGTTTTCAATTCTGCAGGAAAAAAACAAAAAAACAAACCCAAGTCCCCTTCCTGGCGATTTTGCTTAAAAGCTGCCTTCTTGAAATTATTTTTTTTCCAGGAGAGAGATGTCTTATCAGGGGAAGAAAAATATTCCACGCATCACGGTGAGTTTGGTAGCTGGGAGATCTGCGGTGGGCCAGCAACCTTTTGGGGGCACAGAACATCCAAGGAATTTTCTAAAAGGAGAGGGAGAGGGACCAACTTTTTTTTTTTCCTTCTGTTGGTAACAGAGGCAACGGTGGTGGTGGTGGGAGATGCAGCGAGAAAGGATTGTAGACCATAGCATATGCAAGGCATTAAAATGGGAACGTGAGTGCCCGAAGGTGGCCTTAGGGAGCGCGCCGCGTCCGCGGTACCCTTCATTGTCGGCGGGAGATGCTGCAGCGCTGGCCGGCGGGGTGTCAGCAAATGGATGCCAGATTGAATATGCAGGGTTGGAGCTCGGATATTGTTCCCCCGGCTGCGTGCTGCGAGGCAGGACTCCCGGATCCGCGCTGGGGAGATGGGAAATGGATCCTCCCCGCGACCCCCGCCCCCTCCTGAAAGGGTTTTCTGGAGCCTTCTCCGGCTCCTGTAGAAAAACGAGCTGGTTTCTGCCCGGAGGCGTGATGACAGCAGAGGGATGCTGAAAAGGGCAGGGTGTACCGGAATGATGTGGAAACGGGAAGGGAAAACGGGGACGTGCAGATGAGCAGAGGAGGAAGGCGGGGGCCGCGCGGGGGCTTTTTGTTGACCCGGGCGGGTTATTGGTGGCCCTGCCTATGTCCTCGCCCTGTGGTTTGGGGATGGGGCCCTGGCAGGCCCTGGGCTCGCTTTCTCGTTCCTTCTGCCTCCTTCACCGCCGGCGAGGCGTCCGTGTTGGCGCGTACAAAGCGGGCGGGCAGGGTGGGCGCTGGGGACCTGGGCGAGCCGGGCTGGGGAGGTAATGGCGCTGCGCGACGCGCGAGCAGATGGCCCGGCCGGCCAGACAATGATCGCAGCGGCCGGAGGTGTAGGCGCGGTGGTGGGGCCTAGGATTGTTAGTTTGTAAATCAGGAGGGACACGTCTGTGCGGGGACTTCGCGACGCCTCGGGGACGAACGCAGAGTCCTCGCGCCCACTCTCTTCCCGTCTTTTCCTGGGTAAGCTGGTTAGTCCCAGTCCCTGCATCCCTAGTGAAATCCCAGGGAAGGAGGAATGCCAGGGAAATTCATTGTTATGTAAGGATGTGCAGGGCAGTTGCAGCCGACAAGCCGATTCCCGGGTGGAACCGAGGGCCGAGGCCGCGATTTGGAGAATCTTTGAAACGGCCGGGATGCACGTTAGGCTGGGTCCGAGGGCGGGCCTTCGCTCTCGTTTCCCCGGTGTTCCTTGCCAGGCGCAAGGGCGCACCCGTCCGCAGGAGAGAGGCGTGGGGCCGAATGCACCGGGGAGGGGCGTGTGCTGGGAGGATTTTCCAGCTGCGCTGGGTGCTTCTGCAGCGAGGGTGGGTATTAGCTTTTTCTTGAAGGCAAACCACGCACGATCCCAAAGAGCTGGGCACGGGGGGCGAGGGGGCGCAACCTTAGGTGTTCCCCGCGCCGGAGCGAAGAGTGGTGAGTCTGGAGAGCAGATTTTGCAGCACGGCTCACATCATTTGCTGTCTTAGTGAATGAACCTAAGGCAGTTTCGTTTTGACAGTGGAAAAAAATTTTTAAAAGCAAACAATCAACAAGACCAATTTTTTAAAAGAGCGCCCCCTCCATCCTTTGAAAAAAAATCCGGCTGCATTATCATAGGACCTATAGCTTGGCGTCCCTCCCGCCATCAGCTTGGCCAGCCTCTTATGTAAGAGCCTTCTGGAAGGCACTGGAGTGAATGGGACTATGATGTGTCGATTTTTTTCTTGTCATGATGTTGGCTGGGGGGATTCAAGGTGATGGCTGAGACAGATACTGCAGGAACTAAGCTGGCAGGTGGGGAACGCCATGGCTGCTTCTTGCCTCCTGGGTGATATTTACCCTGTGGAAGGTCAGAGATCTGGAAGACAAGTGAAGACCATTTTAGACAGACGAAGATGTGCTGGGTCAGGTGACCTAGGCAAGTGCCTTAACTTTAGCCCCAGTTTCTTTATGTGTCATAGGGATAGAATCTGGCCCCTTGCTCCTCACTGATTTGTTTTATGATTCCTACGGCCATGATATTCGTGGCAGGATTTTGTAAAGGTCTCCACATTTACCTTATACAGGTGCAGGAATTATTGTTGACAATTCCATGTAGCTTTCCAGAGTCTACATCAGAATGAAGGACCCAGCAGGGTACAAAATTGAAATGATCTTGTTTTTCAGTGTGTTAGAGAAACAATAAATACTTTCTAAACCCAGGTGTGTGCATTTATGTGTAACAATCTATTTTTCCTTGCTCTCCGTTAGCCTATATATTTTAAAAAGATTTTATGTGACTCCCTTTTCTTGGTAGCTGCTAGATATAAGTAGCATTTGCTGAGAATATTGTTTTGTAATTGAATTTTAACCGTTGTCAAAATGAATGCCATTCTTTGCATTATCTCATATATTAAAATGGCAATATTTGGTTCAACTTGTATGATTTAAACCCAGTTTGAAATAATACATGTGCATAATTAAAAAAAAAATACAGGTGCATATTTACCGAACATTCATTTTTAACATTGCATTGCCTTAGCAGCCTGTGGAGTAGTGATGAATCATAATGTAACATTTTTGTTACATTCTTGGCTCTTGTACCACTTGTCCCTTTATTTCTTGTTATATATTTTTGCAAACATCACCAATTAAAATACAAGTGCATCAGCAATCTATAGTGGTGTTGGATTTTAGAATTTGCTGTCATTCATATACTTTGTCATAAAATTTTTTTCTTAGCAACCCAGTTACAATGATGTATTTTTTGTACTTTTCTTTTCCTTCCTTTTTGCTACACTTGCTGTGATTTACCTCAAAGATAAATACAGATATAAAGGGCATTCTGAATTGCAACTTTGTTACAGCTGAACCTAGTGTGTTTGTATAATGTATCCCAGGGCAACAGACTTCTGGTCAATTTTCTTTGACATAAACCTTGCCAAGATGTGGCTTTCCTATATGTGGGTGTATATATATATATATATATATATTTTTTTTTTTTTTTCTTAGATGAGGTTTAGCCAAAAGCCATATGAGAAGTATTATCTTCTTTATAGGAAATGTTTTTACCACTCATCAATGGGAGCTTCCTCCACCCCCTCTTTTTATTTTTCTTTCAAGTCTAAGGTCTAATTGAAAAAGATGTTCATTTATCTTGGATAGGCTTTGATCTTTGCCCCAGTGTGCTGTGACTCACCAGGTGAATAGGTTGCTCCCTATGGGTTTACCTTTGTCACCGAACCTTCCCCAAATTGGCTCATTTTTGAACATCACTTTTGAATAGTGAACGTATGTCCTTAGCGTGTTTATCTTAGTTCCTGTGTTTCTCATGAGTTAGTTATGCCTCGTGACCTCTTACTGCCTCTTTGTTTCAGAGTGATCGTCTTCTGATCAAAGGAGGTAAAATTGTTAATGACGACCAGTCATTCTATGCAGACATATACATGGAAGATGGGTTGATCAAGTAAGTCTAACTCTTCATCTTAGAGACATATTTGCATACCTGCCAGTATTACCAAAGGTTAGCTACCATTCACATACTCATTATCAGGCTTGAATGACATTAAGAGTGACCAACTTAATATCTGTTTTTAAACCCATTTTGAATGATGGAAATTAGTGATTTGAAAGCTCAGATTTAGGGAATTCAAAGTAATAATTATGTGCCCACCCATTTCAATATGTATTATATAATTTACTATTTTTAACTGAGGTGACACAATATCTTCTTGTTGCCAGCTCAGATACTGGTTTGTGATATGTTGAATATAGTAAAGATTTCCTAGACTGTAGTTCAGGATGGCTTGCCCAGTCAAAGGACACAAAAGTGGGATATGGTGTTGTCCATAAAGATAGCACCTTTACTTTCTTGATCAAGAATCCAAGTTGCAGAGGCCAAAAAAGTGTAGCAAGTTAATTACCAAGCAGCACAGACAAATTACTGCCTAAGCCTGGGGGAATTTTAGGTTTCATTCTTTAAGTGGCAACTAGTACAAATAAGACTACTTTGTTTATTGTGTGTTATGTTACAGTGGGGAGACACTGAACTGTTACTTTAGAGGGTTAAGGGGGCTGAATACATACTGAATACATAGTATTCTCATGCCCTTCCTACTGGGATAGCTCACAGGGCTCTGGAGAAATAGCACATCTGTTACAGACAAACATTGTAGCAAATGGCATCTTTTCAAAAAGCAGCATTCATCAAGTGCTGGTAGCTAACCAGTGGAGAGGAGTGGAAAACTGGGGTGGACCTGACTGTTGCCTGGAAGCTCACGCCCTGACTGATGAATCTAAAATAGGTCTGAACATTTCCACATTTAATGTTTTCTCCATGTGTGTTTGCTGTGACAGTCTCAGCTCCGGTCTCTCAAATGCCATAACTTTCATGTTCCATTTCCTGTTACAAGGCAGCATGATCTGGCTTAGCAGAGAGAGACGCTGGCCTAGAAATGTCTTTCACGGGCCTCTATGCTATTTTTGGTCATCACTAATTTGTTCTAGAACCTAAGAGTTCTTATCAACTCTTCCTTGATGAATATGCTTTTAAAAAAATTGGTAGAAATATATGGTAAAAATATATATTTTTTTAAATTGGAAAATACTCATGTCTCTCAACATAGTGAATATTCATTTTTCTGCCTTTATTATCTAATTTGCTGAGCAAATGCTTCCAAATTTTCAAATCATTGCAATCACAGTGTTCACTGATTTTTGGCTTTGTTTTGTTCTATTCCCACCCTTCTACCCCTATCTTCTCTCTAGTGAAAAAGGATATCCTGAAAATAAATGTTTGGAAAGTACATCTGGAGAAAACTGCTATAGGAGAATTAGCTCAACTGTGCTGTAAAGAAAGTTTAGTGACTTTTCATGTAAATATCTTTGGGCGTGGTTATCATTTGATCTTAGGAGTTTCTTGGTAACTAAATCTCTTTGAATGGGGCCTCTGTTACCTTATTTAAATTTTGCTTTCTAGTATATTCTGCTTTGTCTTTTAGTTGGGGTAGGGAGCGGGTCCTGTTTCTATTTTGAATAATAACAATAATCCGAAATGCCCATGGTTTGTAGATTAATGAAAGTACATGTCGGATCCCATTTCATTCCACATTTCATCTGCAATCCTTATCACTGCCCCTGTTTATTTAGGCAAATAGGAGAAAACCTGATTGTTCCAGGAGGGGTGAAGACCATTGAAGCCCATTCCAGGATGGTGATTCCGGGAGGAATTGATGTTCATACACGTTTCCAGATGCCTGACCAGGGGATGACATCTGCTGATGACTTCTTCCAAGGAACCAAGGCATCCCTGGCTGGCGGAACCACCATGATCAGTAAGAGGCTCACACCTCACCACTGTGGGGGTGAAAATTGTCTGTGTTGTTTGGTTCTTTCTGAAACTGGCTAAACTGAGCATCAGTTTGATCCACCAAATAAGGGGGCATCTTATTTCTTTATGCTTGTTCTCTGTCAAATTTCAAGTTGTTCAGTGGAACCGGAGAATGTGATTCTAGGAAATTTTGGTTGGAAAAGAGGAATGGCTTTTTCCTCTGCTTGAGGGTTCTCCTTGGCCCATAAATGTGATTTGGTTGTGAAAGCACAGCATTCAGAGTCATCTTCAAGGCAATGAGTTTTGAGCCTTTGGGCCAGGAGTCCCCCAACTACAGCTCCCGGGTCACATGTGTTGGTGTGAATTGTGTTTGTTCCCGTTTTGTTTTTTACTTCAAAATAAGATACGTGCAGTTTGCATAGGAATTTGTTCATAGTTTTTTTTTTTTTAACTATAGTCCGGCCCTCCAACGGTCTGAGGGACAGTGAATTGGCCCCCTGTTTAAAAAGTTTGAAGACGCCTGCTTTAGCCTTAAGTATTTGATTTTGATTTGCTAAGGGTCTTTCTTTTCAGAATGAATATGGGGTGCTGCAAATGAAATGTTGACCCAGGAACTTCTCTGTTCCACAGATGTGGAACTCAAATAGGGGAGAGGGATCCTTTCTAGCCCAGGTTTGATGTAAAAGGAATTGGGCAACCCTACCTGGAGGGGGACCCACAGATAATAACTGTCCTTTCGTTATGAACATTCTTGCACACACAGCCAGGTTCCCTGGTTGCCCCATAAATAAACAGTGAAGGCTTTGTGATCTTTGTTCAGATGAATCCAAGCCATATTCACTGGACACAGGACACGTGCTAAAAGTTTGTGAATTGTCAGGTTCCACAGTTTGCCTGTGGATTGTCCTTTTGACAGATGTCATTTTGTTTTTGAGGAGGTGGACAAGCTGTGCAGTGACTGCTCAGATGTATTCATATATTTAAAAAAATAGATTTTATCCAAGAGTGAGCATCTATAGCATAGAGTCTGTTGTACGTGAAAAGCTAACAGTTTGGTTAGAAGAGGGTCTAAGTCAGCAGTTCTCAACCTGTGGGTCGCGACCCCTTTTTAACAATGAAAATACATTGGGGCATTAGGAAGGTTGAGAATCACTGGTCTAAGTAGAAATAATTGAGCTATTTCTGCTTTCGAGAAACCTGTCTTGCTGGTTATTTTTCAGAGTGATGGTCTTTTTACCTATGGCTTTGGGGTCTTTCTGGAAGTTTCTTTCTTTTAATCTTGCTTGAGCTAGAGGACTGTGGCCCTGCCCTCCCCCTCTCCACTGACCCCTGAGTCTCGGTCCCCTGGATTTTAAATCCCTCCTTCACCCTCAGGCATCCTCTCTGTGTTCAGTGTCTGAAACATTAGGGACAGGTCCCTCTTGCTCCAGCTTCCTGTCACTACGGAGAAAAGCCTCCAGGTGCGAACCTGGTGACTTCCGTCTTGTTCTGCAGGCTGCCCTCTGACCTGGTGGGGGCCCTTCCTAAGCGGGCCTTTGTGTACACCCTGGGACTCAGCTAGTGGACCGGCTGTGCCTTTGTCACTCGTTCAGGACTCCCTGGCACCTGTGGGCATTTCTGCTCCTTCTCCGGGGTGGCCTGTGCAGTGACAGCTCTTGGGCTGGAGAGCACAGACTGCTTAGTGTCAGGTGAGAAGGCCAAGCCTCAGTGACGATCTGCCTAGGTTTAGAGTTTGTATGGAGGTCGTGCAGGTCCTGTGCGATAGTCACAGAGGGTCAATAAGCCATAAATAATATTTCCTGCGTGAGTGGTCAGTAGCGTCTATCCCTGGAGGAGGAAATCGCCTGAACTGGCAGTCAGAAATCTGGAGGAGTTCTATCCAACACTACCTTGCTGTGTGGCCGTGCAGGCCGCTTCACCTCTCTGTGCAAATGGAGGGTTTGCACTAGGTGACCCGGGGAGTCCTTTCCAGCTCCCAGGTTCCGTCATTCACCGAGTTCAAGAGGGAGATTTTGCTTTCGATCAAATGAGCTTTGCTGGGTGGATATAGAAAGACGCTGTCAGTGTGTTTCCTCCAGTCTTGGGTCCCTGCCTCTTCACTGCTGTCTTCTGTCTGCTTTTTACCCTCCCCTGGCCTAGGGCCCAAGCCTTCTTGCAGCCACCCAACTTCCTCTGTGGCCTTCCTCCCTTTCATCCAGGTCGTTCTTCCAGTGTGGGAAGGAGTGTCATCAACACAAGTCCCACACCTGGCCCAGGGTGCCCGGAACTGGCTGCGGAAGGCTTCAGGGCAGATGGTCAGGAAAGGGGAGTGAAGATTCAGGCTGCCGGCCCTGCTCACTCGGACAGAACGTGCTGGCGTTTTGCTGCGTGTTCTGTGATGCAGTCAGGCCGGAGAGTGGCATGGGGGTTTCTAAACAAGCAAACTTGGAAGGATCAAAGTAATCCGAGGTGGCCAGGTGTGGCTCCTCGGCACACCCAAACCCCATTGCTTTTGTAGCCTGGGGAAAATATTAACTGCTCTTGCAAATAACCACACATGGTTACTGACCTGTGTGGAATTTCTACTAGCCCGCCTTTCCCTCGGGAGGTGAGTAATAATGATCTATATGAAGGACTCAGGTTTTTTTCTTTTCTGTTTGTTGGTCATGTGTTCTGGGGAGCCTCAAATGAGCAAGGGACTAGGGTAATCAGTGGGATCACACCTATGGTGCATCTTAGAAGGGTACAGGTGAAACTTACTAAATGCAGAATATAAATGTCTCAGCACAATAACTTAAGAAAATGCCATGAAGGCTATGTTAACCAGTGTGATGAAAATATTTCAGACTGTATATGAAACCAGCACATTGTACCCCATGATTGCATTAATGTACACAGCTATGATTTAATAAAGAAAAAAAAAATGAGCAGGTGGCCTTGCGAAGAACCATCACTTAGCACAACTTTGCTGGTAGTTGCAACCCGTGAGCTTTGATGCGTATTGAGTCTCGAAAGAAATGTTTAGGGCACATTGAACACCCCGATTGAGGTGCACGCCTCACCTGCCCACTGCTGCTTGCTGAAACAAGCGATTAAAGTAACATGCTACGAAGACCCCTGTGCCCTCTTCCCCCGGCTTTCTGATTCTCTCCCGGCCAGGTCTCCTGCTTTCCTAGGTGACTCTTCACCTGCCTCCTTGCTGGCTGTGTGTTTCCCAGCTCACAGACTCTGGAGGCTCCATTTCTGTCTGAAATGGTACTGCCTTCAGAGAAAGATGCAGCTGACTATTCCCCAGTCTAAAAAAAGGAGATTGTGCGTCAGCAGCAGAAAATAATATTATTGCCAACAAACAGAGCCTGGTATTGAGAGTTGCACAATGCCATCTTTGTGAGGGGCGCTCTGCGGGGCAGGAGGAATGCCCTTTGCCCTTTCCGACCAGTGGTGGGTGGGCAGAGACTCCAGACATACCCTGCAGGCATACCCAGCCTGGCCGGGAGGTTACGGGGTGGTAGGGCTGCTGCTGTGGGGGTGGGGAGGAAGACTAAGGACTCCCTAGGGACTTTGTGCTCCTGAGAGGTGTCAGGATCCCAGAGTCTCCAGGAAGCAGGTGGGGGCAGTCACCTCTGTTTGTAGCAAGGAAGACTGAGCCCAGAGGGACAGATGCTTGCCAGCACTTGCCCTGCTTGTCGGTGTAGGCGTGGAACACGTACCCCCAGCTTGGTCCCGCCCCCTCCCAGCAGCACCGCCTTTGCTTTCAGCCTCAGTTATCTCATCTGCAAAATGGGGACCCTTGTTACAAAGACAGACTGTGGCGGCATCAGAACAGTACCTGGGTGGTGGTGAGCACTCACACGGTCACTGTCATTCCAGCCTGCGCTGGGCATATGACCTCCCATCTCTTGGGAACTCTTCTCTCCCAGCAGAGCTAGAGAAATAGGCTCTGACTGTTGGAGGGCCTGACCCGAGCATCCTTGAAGAGCAGGGGTTCTCCAGGCATGGCCAGTGAACTGTGTGGCTCAGGATCCCCGGAACAGGAGATACGTCTTAAAACATCCCCCTCCCTGGGTCCCACCCAACCTATTAAAGTAGCAAATCTGCTGGTGGGGACTTTGAATCTGCATTTTCATCTGGCCTGGTCCAGAGCACTGGGGACCTGTTTGGCAGTGTAGGTCTCAGGCGTCTGTGCCAGATCCACTGACTCTGGACTCTGGACCTCTGAGGATCGGGAGCCATTGTTCTGCATGGCGTTTCTGCTCACTTGAACTCAGGGCTTTCCCTAGAAGGTGTGCAGCCCCGGGCACCATGGGGTTTCTGACCTCAGAAACCTGAGATCAGATCATGGAGAAGGTGAGCAGTGTTGACCTCAGGGCGGGAAGGGGTCCTCCCTCCTAGTGCTAGACCTGTCGCTTCTCTGGCCGCGGCTCCATCCACCTGTCACCATTTGGACCCTGGCTCTGCTCCGGTGTCTTCGACTTTTCCAGTGCCAGGACCTGGGGAGGGCTGCCCTCGTGGTCCAGCTGTCTGCAGCCTACAGAGCCGTCCTGGTGTCTTCCTGTTCTGCTGCCTTGAGTTGCTTTTGTTTCCTTGTTATCTCTTGCGCCCATTTCTTTACCCCACTGATGCAGACCTTTGTCGGTTTCTGCTGGATTTTTGCCCAGCCCCCCGAGAAGTGTTGTTGCCTCGGTCTCTGTCGCCGGGCTCTTTCTTCAGCACAGCTTTGATCCTGCCATCTCCTGACTCTGATGCTTCAGAGAAGTTAGGCCCAATCCTGCCAGGCTCATGCTGTCACCTGCCTGGGTGCTCCCCGCTTTTTGGAGCTGCTCCCCGGGCCCCTTCCCTGCTCGGCACCTTGGCCAACACTGAGTGTTTATTTTGTGGCCCTTGTGTTCAGCCTTGCATTGGTTCAAGCCAGGCCCTTGGTCTCTTCCATTTTCCTATTTCCCACTCTGGGCAGTGTCTCCCTCCTAGGACGCACTTCATTAGGCCTGCCTGAGGGTGAATGAATGAATGAATATGTACACTCACGGGAGTGACGCCAGAGGATAGAGCATCAGGGGGACAGAAGGAGGGGTCCTGAATGAACTGTTCTTCCCAGTGGGAAGAGCTGCTTCCTCAGCCTTGCCCCCCTTTCTGTGGACCCAGAGCCCCTAGTCCCTGTGGTCAGCCCTGGCAGTGGCGCAGGGAGTGGCAGGAGGGGCAATCGTGGGGTCCCAGAGTGGCCTTGTGGCTGTGGACGGTTGTGGACAAGGGCAGCTCCCAGTGTCCAGGCTTTTCTTCACAGGGGCCTGGGAATAGTGGCTCTCACACTGGTCCTCCAGGGAGACAGCTTGTCTTGCAGTGGAGAGGGTCACACCTTAGAGAAGTCACATGGCCCTGAGCACCGTGGTGGACTCAGCTGTCATCTCCAAACCTCTTGGGCTTGTTCAGCTCTTCCCAGGAGCCCGTCCTGTGGAGGCAGGAGGCCTGGGAGGAGGCGAGGTGGCTTTCTGAGTGACGTGGCTCAGGGGTGTCATGGTGGTACACCCACTGCTTGTCACTTTTTCATCCATGTGGCATTTGGATTTGCTCCCTGCTTATGACGAGCACACATGTGTGAACACACACACACTCTGTAATATGGAAGTGTCTGTAATTGATACTTTAATTATTCCCTTTGCAGTATACATTTGAGTAGGGTTAGAAAGTGTTTACAAAAACGCCTGACCACATCAGACAAGAGTTGTCGCCACAAAATCTGCCCACGGCCTGGTGATTAGAAGCCACGTTATCCAGGCTGTCCGTGCGGCTGGATCTTGGCGCCCCTCCCCTCGCCTCCACAGGCCCCACGTGGGTGAGGTCACGTGTTTCTCCTGAGGACACGGATGCCTTCTGCAAGCAGATGCCACGGGCCTGGGGGCATCATTGCCAGAATCCTGGCCTTGATTGGCTTGGCTGGAAGAATCTATTCTGGCCTTGATTGGCTTGGCTGGAAGAATCTATCTACTCCCTGGGATAGTTTGGGCTGATCACCTAATGCCTGGTGCTGAGCAGGGTGGAGAGAGAGAAAGACGCTGAAGCCCCTTGCGAACCAGCCCAAGGTCTGGCATGGGCACTGTGCCACTGCTCCGTTCATTAAGGGGGTCTTAGGGTGGGGCTGGGCCAGCCAGCTGGGTAGACCAGTAGGGATCAGGGTCTGCTGGGCTCTACCAGAAGCAGGGGGCATTTCTGTAAAGGTCCTTGACTGTACTCCATGGACGTGTGGCAGTTATTATAATCCCCCGTTTTCTTGCCGGGATGCTGACCTTGAGAGCTGGCAGTCACGGCTTTGGAAATCAGCTTAGCTCATCCAGGCTGTGGGCCTTCATGTCTTGAGGTGTCTTCATCCTCCCTGATCCCAGTTCTGACTTTGCCTGTGCTTGTTGCACCAAGAGCTTGGAGATTCCCAGCTCCCAGCGCCTGTCCTCTGACTTTGCCTAGAGCAGTTTGTTCAGACTGTTGGGACCTTCCTGTGGATCCCGTTGGCCAGAATGACAGCCAGGGCTGGGGCGGGCGTTGGGGCCTGGGAATGCTGGGCTCCAGTGAGGTCTTTCTCACCTTTGGATAAGTGGGCCAGGCATGCAGTGGTCAGGTCTCAGGGTTCCTTGTGGCTGGATGACGGCGTCCATGGTGCACACGTGGAGAGAGCAGAGATCGTGCCCTCTCTCTTTTTATGTGGCTGCTGCATGCATGGAGCTGGCTGCTTGGGAAGCTGCTCAAATCCTGTGATCCTTCCACTCTTGATGGCTGCAGGATTGCTGTCCCGGGGTGCCCCTCACTCTGGTGAAATCTTGCATGGGACCCCTCCTGATTGAGGAGTCTGATGAAGCAGGGCTGCTCTGGTAGGTTGCACCACCCCCTGGTGGGCGGGCCTGGATCCTGGCCCTTTTCCCTCCTTCACCCCTCCTGGTAGCAGCTCCACCTCCTGGAGAGCCCCAGGGCCTGGGGAGGCACAAGGTAGAAACCCTCCCATCCCAGCCTTGCCTCCCCATGGCCACCTCCCCTCCCCTCCCCATGCAGCTGGTCCAGCTCAGCTGCCATGTTGAGTTGTAGGGAAACAGGGATTAATAAGCAGGGATGTGCTCACTTAGTCACTGAAGGAGATCTAACTATCCTGTACGTTTTCAGTGGTTTTGTTGAATATCCCGCCCTCTGTCCAGGACAGGAACTTCATCTCCCTGCCTAGGTTTGTGGGTGGGTTTGTGTTTCTTTTTGTTTGAGAGCCTATAAAGGCGAGCATTCCACCTGTGTCTAAAAAATTAAGGGCACATAGAGTGTTAAAGGGGAAATCGACTGTCTTAGGAAGTGGCCAAGCTTTTCCGCTTCACCATCCATGGTGCTGGCCTTACATCACGCCTTAAGGGCCCTTTCTCCCTCTTTCCTCCTTTTCTTCTTTGAGCAGACCTTTCTGTTTCTTCTCAAGAAATGATTACTTATTTCTTTGGGTTTTGAGGGCTCTGCCCCTAACTTGCTGCTGTTGTAGGGGAAAGCCATTTACTCAAATTCCTGGCATTTGGTCAGTCTTAACTGCCACGGTTAATGACAGAGGGGGATTACAGTGAGTAGGCATTAGAGTTCTTTCTGGTTAGCCCATTTGGGAGGTGGCTTTCTTTGAATGTGACTAAATGTTCCCCAAATGATAGAGGGGTTGCGGCTGGAGGTTGGGTGGTGGCCGAGGCTGCTGTCCAGCAAGGGGCGTTTCGCAGTGAGCCAGGGCATTGGTTAGAAACCGTGACTGTGCGTTAGACTCCTGGGGGAGTTTTTAACAAACTACAGAAACTTGTGGCTTCATTGTTCTTGGTGGGCCTGGCTTTGGGGGTTTTGAAAGCTTCCAGGTGACAGCCAAGGTTAAGGACTGTCTACATGCCCGACCCCACGTTGGGCTTCTGTTGAAATGGTGTGAATGCCTGTCCAGGTTTCCCCAAAGCCATTCCTCCTGTTCTCTGTCCCCTTATTCTGTCCTGACATCTTGGCCAAGGGAGGGGACTCACACTGTCGTGACTTGGGCTGAGTGGATTCTACAGCCAGGTCCCCTCCACGAGTGGATGAAACAGGGAGGAGCTAATTGTCACCCCAAAGAGCCCCCTTCTCTGGATGTTGTCCTTGGTGCCCTAGGTGGTGTCACTTGGCTCATTCCCAGTTAGGTGCTGGTCAGAACTCGGAACGAGTGGAAATGGGCAGCAACGGGTGCTGCAGGCAGAGTGGAGCCCGAGCACAGACCACCGTGCCCAGCCCTGCGGGCCACCTGCTGTGCTGCTTTCCCAAGAAAACCGAACTGTCTCTAGGTTGATTCAGTAGTGTTTATGAGCTGAGCTCCCTCTAATGACAGGTCAGGCCTGGAATCCTTCCCTGTGGGGAGTCTGTGAGGAAAAACCCAGCAGAGTCTGGTAATAACATAGAATCATGAAGACTTCCAGCAGCCGTTCATATCTCTTGTCCCAGCCCCTCTCGCCAAGCTGGGTGCCATTTATTGCACCACGCTTCAGACGTTGAGATTGTAAGTAGCTCAAATGGACCGGGATAGGAGGACTCCAAGAATCAGATCTAAGTTTAAATGTCCTTTCTAGTACTTCCGGTTTGAGGACTAGGGCGTCATCATCCTGATGTGTTTCTAGGTAGCAATTTTCACACCTGTAAGATGGGCACCACAGATACTTACCTCTTCAGGTTATGTAAATAGTAAGTGAGGTTTTTTGGGTGCCATCCTATTTAAAAATGATCTTTGTGACAGTTTTGGTACATGTGTACATACATCTTTGTCTTTCCTCTATCTAATCTAGCCATCTCATCTGTTATCTATCTACCTAAACTGTCTTAGTCTGTTTGAGCTGTTGTAATAAAATACCATAAACTGGGTGGGTTATAAACAACAGGAATTTATTACTCATAATTCTAGAAGCTGGGAAGTCCAAGATCAAGGTGCCAGCAGATTGTGCAGCTGGCGAAGATTTGCTGCCCATCATGTCAGGTCACTGAGTCCTCAAGTGGTAGAAGGGGGAAGAGTCTCTCTAGCCTCTTTTATGAGGACACTAATCCCATTTGTGAGGGCTCCATCCTCATGACCTAATCACCTCCTGAAGGCCCCACCTCATGATACCATTACCTTGAAGGTGAGGATTTCAATACAGTAGAATCTCCATGGTCAGTCACCTCTCTACACTGACCACCTTCTTAAGTTAACTTAATCTTCATAGACTGGACATTCATCCCGTGTACTCAATGGAAATGGAAATGCCTCATGTTGACCACCTCCATATGTTGACCAGTTTGTTGCTATTCCTTGGATGGTTGGCTTACAGTTGGCTACTGTATTTGAATTTTGGGAAGATACAAACATTTAAACCATTGCTCACTTACTCTGTCTATCTGTCAATCAGTCAACCAGTCAGTCGTGACCTGGGATAGGTAGAGTCTATAGCCAGGTGCCTTTTAGAAGCTTATGAAACAATCATTTGTCTATCAAATCAATCTATCAATTGATATATTATGTCTATTATCTATGTAAGCTATTGATTTATCAATTGTTCTGTTAGCTCTTGTATACTAAGGATATAGTTGAAGGTGGTCTGATCCCCAGTGGACTATCTTACCTCACTGCCACTTGATGAGATTAGGAAGAGGGTTCAAGGCTTGTTTCACTTTCAAGACCATATACAGGACTTTGAGTTTTGAACATAGCAGGACAAAACTTCTATGTAAGAAGCCCTCTAATAGGACTATAGAGAGTTTGTAGTCTTTATAAGAGGGCTTAAACAAAACCCCCACAATTTTCACTTTTTTTTCCTCCCTCCAAACAATCTCTTGGAAATTTAGGGTCTAAATTTTCCTGATGATACATCGGGCCCTGCAGATAAGTGTATTATAAAGTGATGTCACCAGAAAACAACTCGTCTAATCCATAACTTGTTAGATTTGACATTTCAGCCATTCTTGGAAATAAATGAGACCAACTCTGTAATTGCTTCTTGCTGTGCTGTGGACTTCAGAGCCCCTCTGTTGCTGTTGATGGAGTCACTGCATTGTCTGCAAGGGGGTTTGGGTTCCTCACTGAACCAGCACCTCCATCCTCTCCTTACTGCCCTGCGGCTCTCAGAGCATCCCGTGCATGGCCTCTGGGTTGTCCCTCTGGCACCATTGGTGACAAATTCTTTTCCAGTGGGCGTTTCGGCTAAGGAAGCATTTAGTCATTCAGGGAAGCCACGCATGCACAGAAGTGTGGCTTGGGCAAGGCCTGGCAGGGTGCAGAGCTGTCTCCTCTCTGGACGAGTGTGGCCAGCGGTTCTTTCCTCTTCTGTGGCATCAAACCAAGAGGACAGCATGGACCCCGCAGAGGTGCAAGTGGACTGTTACAGGCCACTTTTGGCAGATGGGAATAACTCCCTCTGTGTGGCCGGATGCATCTCATGCTTCTTTGCTTTAGCAGCAGTCTTAATGATTATTATTTATTTATTTATTTTTTACCTCATTAGCTACACAGATCGTAGAGGATAGGAAAGCAGGTGGAGCAGATCTGTCCTTAAAAGAAGCTGAGAGGTTAGTTAGGATACTGTGTCTTGGAGGACATTTCAGAACCACTCTGAGGCCAGTGAAGGGGATCTGAATATTTTGGAAGAAGTTTAGCTTTTGCTTCAGTGTTTTCCCTGTTAGATGGGGATTTTGCCCCATCTGTTGGATGAGTATTTATGTTATTGTCCAAAGGGATCTGCTTATACGTCCTACTGATAATGTTTCCTAGACAACAGTGTAAAGCAAATGCATCACTCTCCCTCCAAAGGGTTCGTGTTGGATCCTCTGGTCTTCTGATGAGCTCTGAAGGGGGATGACCGATTAGTTGCTCTCCAGACCCCTCCACAAACCGGCCGGGAGTTGGCGGCAGGAGCTGGGTTATTTTGTTCCTTTTACTAGAAGTAGTTAGAGGAAAGCGAGGTGATTTGGAAGGCGCAGATCATGGATACCTTTTACTCACAATCTGGGCCAGGCAAGCCCTGTGAACACCCTGTGCTTCGTGCTACAAATGAAATGGGAAGTCTGGAAAAGGCAAGTGACTTACTAAAGCCACAGAGTAGGCAGGTGTTAGGGCTGGAGTGCTGATCCAAGCTCTGGACCAAAAGAACTTGTGATCACAGAATGGAGTTATGTTTGCACGCTGCCGATGCTGCCCTGGGCCTAGCACTGTGCTTTCCAAACATCCCAGGCACAGCTCCTACCTGGAGTCGGCACCAGGTGTCGGGCTGCAGTCCAGTTCTCGGAACAGAAAGATTTTGGTGTTCAGGCTTTCCCCTGCTTTTTGTTCCAACCATTATTTAAAAACACCTTTCCTGGGCGGCGCCTGTGGCTCAAAGGAGTAGGGTGGTGGAGGTGGCAGGTTAAAACCCAGCCCTGGCCAAAACTGCAAAAAAAAAAAAAAAAAAAAAACCCTTTCCTGTAATATCAAGGGAGAAAATGACCAGACAGCATTTGTCTCCCATTAAGTGGGAACCTGCACCCCGGGGTCGGGGGAGATGCTTACCAGGACGCTGGCATGCTGTGGGTGCCCTGCATCCCGGAGGGATTTGGAGCACCATAAGAGGGACAGCTAACGCCGCACATTCATCAATAGACTTAATCCCTCCTCCGGGAGGCCCTAGGAGTCCTACCCATGCAGGGCCAGATGGAGCTGATTCCTGTCACGTAGGCTGCTCAGAGGTCGCCTTGCCCTTGCCTGGCTTGAGTCTCTCCAAAGAGCTCCAGCGTGGCCCCTTGGAGCTTCATCAGGCTCGGCGCTTCCCAGGCCTGCTTGGGAAACACCTTGGGCATCTGGTGTGTTTTGAGGACAAGCAGGGACAGGGACGGGGGGAAAATCAAACTGTTTCTCAGAGTTGGAATTGCTGTTCTGGACATCGTTTTTTTTTTTTTTCCTTGATGGAGATAATCCAAGGAGAAACATGAGGTGTAATGGAAAGAATTTGAGGCCTTTCCTTCTCGACAACACATCTTCACAGAGCTGGGGATCAGGAGACCTTAATTCTGGCCTTGACCCTGTTGCTCTGAGCTCTGTCAGAAGCGCCTGGCTGTGTTTGTCTTGTCTCATATGGTTGCTGTGGGGATTCAGGGAGATCGTGGGTGTGGCAGGACCTCGCCTTTCAGCCCAGTTCTGCTTCTGACAATCGAAGCTTTTTTTTTTTAATTAAATCATAGCTGTGTACATTAATGCAATCATGGGGTACAATGTGCTGGTTTTATATACAATTTGAAATATTTTTCATCAAACTGGTTAACATAGCCTTCACGGCATTTTTTTAGTTATTGTGTTAAGACATTTATATTCTACATCTAGTAAATTTTACATGTACCCTTGTAAGATGCACCGTAGGGTCACCCTCCCTCCACCCATCCTCCCCTCTC
>CAUYRH010025504.1:0-47648 GCA_963574655.1 Perodicticus potto
TCAGGGTGGGCAAAGGACTTGAAGAGAAACATCTCCAAAGAAGACAGGGCACGGCCTACAGACACATGAAAAAATGCTCACCATCCTTAATCAGAGAAATGCAAATCAAAACTACTTTGAGATATCACCTAACTCCAGTAAGATTAGCCCACATCACAAAATCCCAAAACCAGAGATGTTGGTGTGGATGTGGAGAAAAGGGAGCACTTCTACATTGCTGGTGGGAAGGCACACTAATACGGTCCTTTTGGAAGAATGTTTGGAGAATCCTGTCCTTTTCTCATGGCCACCCTGATGACCACAGGCCTGTTGATGTCTTGACGATTCTCTCTAGACCTCAGACTGCTCTCTGCTAATTTACTTCTCAAGCCTCACACACTCCACACGTCCAGAGCAAAGTCATGAGTCCAAACCTTGCCCAACCTGCTCCTTTTAGGAGTCAGGCCCCTTTCTAGTAAGGGGCATGGTCACCATCTCTCCTGTCCTCCCCACTGTCTAATCGGTCCACTGCCAGGTCCTATCAATTCTTACTCAAGTGTTCAATCCACCCAGTTCTCTCCAGCTTCGCTTTATACTTGGAGCCCAAGGGCTCATCATCTGTCACCTCTCAGCTCGTCTGTTCTAAGACCTTCCTGTGAGGAAGGGGAGGGAGAGTGAAGGTGGGAGCCCAAAGGCTGAGTCTAGAGCACGACGCTTGGGACACCTTTTGGTCATGAAGCAAAACGTAAAGACTGATTAGACAGACAACAGCTTGAGCTTTGGCAGTTATAACCATGAGGGTCAGAGAGACTGTGAAGGACAGAGCAGGATGGGAGGCAGACGGGGACATCACTGGAGGACGGATGGCATAGGAAAGGAAGGCAGGCTTGCAAAGGGGAGGCGCCATGGGGATCTGCGACCAGGTCACAGGCTTTGCTGGTGGCATCCCAGCAGTTCAAGAATCAGATCCCCATTCCACCTACCTGGCCGGCATATTCCACATAGTCCTGCTGTCCGGGCTGGGAGCTGAGCCCAGAGCTGGAGCTGGCGGTGCCCTGCTCGGTGTGACACAGGACGATGGCGTACTGGTTCAGGTTCCCAGCCCTCTGCACCGTGACGCTGACAGACCCGGCCTTCTCGCTGACATTGTAGCTAGGAGCACACAAAAAGGCAGTCTCTGAAAATCTGCCGCAGGGTTGCAAAGAAACCACTTAGTTTAATACTTGTCTCTTCTGTTTGACTACTGGCAATTCAGAGAAGAGGAAGGCTGGCTCCTGCGAGGAGCCAGGGTGTAGGGGGAGGGAATGCGTCCAGCTGGAACAGTCAGGTCCCAAGGACCAAGCTGTGGATGCAGAATGGCGCCTGCCCCTGGCCGGGAGGAGAGTTCAGAGTCATGTGGGAGATGGGCAGCACTGGGAGCTGTGAACTTCGGTTTTCAGAACTTAGAGAGAAGAGATAGTATCTCCCTAGCGTGGTGGTGCGACTGGAGTAGACAGTGGGTTCTCAGGGAAGAAAGCCACTCGGATGGCAATTAGTAACTCAACTCAGGGAACTTACTGGACCCATCTCTAGGACGTGTGTGAAAGGGGCCAAGGCAGTGCCAGAGGCAGGAAAATGGGAGTTGGGCCTGGGAAACACAGGTGTTCGGACAAACGCAGCTTTATGGCAGTGACAGAGTGACAGGATTAATTCAGTATGTGGCTCAGGATTTCTAGTGTTTTTGCAAAGTAGAAGGCTGACTATCCATGTGCCATTAATTCATAATATGCATCTAGGTTTGGAAAAGCCATGAGCAAGTAGAGCATGGACGCACTTTGTTTTCCATCACTGAGGATGGGCCCCGCCTGGGTTGTGTCTGGTTGCTGCGACGGCTGCAGGCATGGTGCCCCTTTGAGGCCAGTCCTCACTGCCAGCTTTGAGGCCCTCTATCCCAGTTGTCCCATTAAGTGTTAGAAAGTTGTCCAGAAAATTTTATTGAATTTATTTAATTTCAAAAAATATCAAATTAAGAGGTAAATAACAGCAGAACACAACATAGATAACAGTTGGCTCTAATTTTCCTCTAATTCTCCAAGTATGTGTAAGGGTGAAATCAAGGTTGTACATTTTCCTTTTTTTCCCAAAGGTACAATTTTCTGTATGATCATAAAGTTTATTTCGTAGAATAGTGAGTCTTTGAAATATAGATTTACAGAATATTTTCCGCAGAAAAATCATAATCCTAATTAAACTTAACTCATATAATCAGCACCACCTTAACCAATCAGTATCTCTGTGCTTCCCCAGCAGATCAGGAAGGCATCTTAGAGAGCTGTCTCTGTTTAGATCAGCTTTTGTTTCCTAGAAATGTACACGCCTATAGAAACTGGAGGAGCTAGGGGAGAAGACAAGCTTGAGAACGAGGAAAAACAGATGGAGGGCAAAGATACTGATCGTGTGGGCCAGTGATTATTTTTGGAATTTGGATATCTATTTTTTATTTTTCCTATCAGTTCTATTGGATTTGTCTTCTTAACCTAAAGATGGAATCAAAAATACTTGTATGAGAGGCAGAAAACACATGGTTCAGATCACCAGGCTTATGTCCTGGTCTCGCTGCTTATTAGCTATGTGGCTGTGGGTAAGCTGCTTAACCTCTTGCTGTCTTTTACTTTTGCTCCTGTGGGTAAGAACAGACTTCGTCTTGTAACTGCAAGTATTAAACAGGAAGGTGTATGTCAGGTACCTTGTGCTGTGCCTGGTCCAAACTGCATTCAATCAATACTTGGTGTGATTATTATTTTATTTATTATTATTATTATTTTTGCAGTTTTAGCTGGGGCTGGGTTTGAACCCACCACCTCCAGCATACTGGGCCGGTGCCCTACTCCTTTGAGCCACAGGCACCACCCAATGTGTGATTATTTTTTCATCGCTGCCATCATCTCATCATTCCCAGTATCACCAGGTGACTGGAGCTGACCCCCAGCACGCTTCCTCTGGATTTCCTTTGCTTACCTGATTCATTTCTCAAGAATGAAAGAGCAATCACGCTTGTACCTGGTATGCTTAAAGCTGATGAGGGACCACTGGATATGGAAGACGTTGTTGCTGACCACGTTGGGTTTACTGTCTTTCACCAGAAACTGGAAACTGTCCATCATCTCATGAGCCTTCTCCTCATGCAACACATAACGAATCAGTCCCAAGTTCACATCCTCTGTGAGAAAAAAGACTTGCTGTGAATTTGCTACGAATTAACCTAGGACATAAAGACAGCCTCATACATCCCCACGCCAACACACCTCGTTTATTCTTCTAATAGAGTACAGATAAAACTTACTTTCCCAGGAACCAAAAGCATAGAAGTCTTAAAAATAAATGTTTCTGCCAGATTTTAAAATAAAATCCTGCAGCTCTGTATAACTAACGGCCTGTCTTTATCTGCAGAAAGTACCCTCATGCCGCTATAAAATGAGAATCACAGGGTCTTGCCAAAAGGCGTTTCGGTGACTGTCTGTGGAATGTAAGAGGGCGAATCCGAGAGGTGACAGAGGAAGTCTGTGCCCCCAGCCTCTGTGTGCGCAGCACCCCACTTGGACCCCATTCTTCTAAAGTGGCTCTGGATGGTGTGTGCTAATGAGGACAGCTGGGGCTGGATTAAAGCACAGCTCACAAGGGGCTAGGAAAGAACACACAATTCAGGACAGGGAGAAAAGTGGGGACATGGAAGGAATGTTTCACTATGGAATTTGCTCCCATCAGGTTCATCCTTAAAAGAAGTCTAGAAAAATCTTCTTACAAGAAGCTAAAACACAAAATGGCCTGATGGGGTTCAAAACTGGAAAATATTTCTGTTGAGCAACCTACACATGTTGATTTTAATGTCTTGGTTGAAATCTTTTTAAAAATCTATAATTCAGGCCAGGTGTGGTGGCTCAGGCCTGTAAGCCCAATACTCTGGGAGGCGAAGGCAGGTGGATTGCTTGAGCTCAGGAGTTTGAGACCACCCTGAGCTAGAGTGAGACCCCATCTCTAAAAAATAGCCAGGCGTTGTGGCAGGTGCCTGTAATTCCAGCTACTTTGGAGGCTGAGGCAAGAGGATCGCTTGAGCCCCAGATTCTGAAGTTGCTGTGAGCTATGATGCACTCTACTGAGGGTAAGAAAGTAAGACTGTTTAAAAAAAAAAATCTGTAATCGCTTCTCAGCCTTTTGGCTAAGATCAAGTGTAGTATCTATTCTTATCAGTTTAATATCTGATACGTCCTCTATCCGAGGACAATATATTAAATGGATTTTTGGAGCAGGGAGTTGGAATAGGAGCTTGCTCCATCCACGCCGCGCATCAACCTGGTATTGCAGTACTTCCAGGAACGGTGCACCCCCTCTCGGGGGAATAAAAAAAAAAAAATCTGTAATTCTTAGAGAACAAAAAAAAAATAATCAAGCCCACACAGGAGCATGTATCTTTCCCAGAGTCTGGCTGCTGTCGTTATTGTTATTTTTAAAGAGCACCAAGCAGCAGCATGTACTCTTTTCCAGAAAACCTGGTCAAGATTTACCGCGATTTGGGAGCTGAGAAACCATGGTACTTATGAATTTTTTTTTTTGCCATAGTTTAGAGTAAAAGGGGAAAATATCAGGATGGTTAAACACTAAAAGATCTATTTGTTTGCAAATAGGCTACTTGGGGATAAGTAGCTAGAAGTGGCTGTGAGAAAGATCGGGGATGGAGAGAGTAGCATTAGAACAAACATCTCCTTCTAAGTCCCCAGGGCCCCACCCTGGGTGAACGTGGCAGCAGCTGTGCCAGGCTGCAGCTTGTTCTCCAGGTGGCCGTGCTTGGGGCCCGCTGTTATCTCATAGACAAGCTGCGGGTCGTCGGTGTCTGGGTCCATGGTCAGCAGTTCTTTCTTGGTGATCAAGTTGGTGGCCTGGAATAGAAACCCATTAAGTTTAATTCCTGAGGTGGGAATAAAGCAGGAATAAGACCCTCTGACTCAGATTTAATTTGGCACAACAATGATTTACTGAGTGCATTTACTGCACAGAGAATTCTGTCCAGACCAGAGGAGCTCTGAGGATAGAAATTCTCCTGGCCTCTGCCCTGAAGGTATGCATGCTTTACCAGGAGATAAAGGCTCCTAAGCAAGGTCATTGTCGCTAGAGCTATAATGTAAGATGTGAAAAGAGTGCCAAATGCTTTTTAAGACAGGGAAAGATTAATTTCATGTGGAGTCAAAGAAAGAGGAATTTGAGGCAGTGGGGTTTGAATTGGGCCTTGAAAGGAAGTTGGAACTTTGAAAGAATGATTCAGTGCAGGGAATCAATTGTAGGAGTCAATTGTAATGCTTGAAATAGAATCAGATAAACATATTATACCCTGATAATGCCCCAATATGAAGGTTGAACTTTTAATTCCCTTGCTCATTCATTCAACAAATATTTAGTGAGAGCAAAGGTCTGAGAGAAGAAAGAGGGGGTCAACAGCCTTGAAAATTGGTAGGTCTAGTACTGTAAGGCCAGAAAATTGATGTGTGGATTTGGAGAAACAGAGGTCATTCGTGTCATTGCAGCAAGGTAGGAGCAAGGGACACAAACTCAGGAGGAAAATCTAGAGAAAAGGATGGAATTGGGAAAATCTAGAGAAAAGGATGGGATTGGGAAAATCTAGAGAAAAGGATGGAATACAAAGGGGAAAAATCAAATGAAGCGTGCACAGATCAAAATCTGTGCTAATTTTGTTCCATGTATTTAGAAAACCCATTTGGTGGGAAGCCGCAGTGCCGACTATGGCTCCATGGAGATGGAGGGCCGCACTCCAGAGAGAGCGCCAGCCACCGACACGGAGAGCAGCCTCAGCTGAGCCAAGGAACCAAGTGCATATTGAGGTATGGGTGAGGGTCTGGTGCTCTCCCTGTTGCTGGGTGAAAATTACGGCATATGCCTTAAATGACCAACTTGGCAATGAGGAGGAGAAAGACATTTCCAAAGCAGACTTCATCCGAGGACTGTCACCTGCACAATGCCCACTTTCCTCCCATCCATAGCAATACCAGATGTTCCCAAAGGCCACCCTCCCCTTCTTCTAGTGGTAATGTCTAAGATGGGCACCGGCCTGCCCAGTGACGATGCTATTTCACAGCTTCCCATTAACATTTGGAGCCATAGGACCAATTTCTTGCAGAATATGAGTGCAAGGGATAAGTTCAGTTTCTGTACCCCTTGTTTAGGATGATGTTCCTTGCCCTCTGTTTCTCTGTGCCCCCTTCCACGTGCTGGTACAGTTGTCCCTCTGGGGAACTGGTTCTAGGATCCCATGAAGAAATACACAGACCCTCAAGTCCTTCATATAAAATGGTGTAGTATTTACACAATCATCTCTAGGTTACTTAGAATACCTATATAATTAAATGCTATGTAAATGGTAGTTATGTTGTCTTCTATTTGTGTTGGTGATTTTTTCCTTTGAGTATTTTCCATCTGTGGTTGGTTAAATCTGCAGACGTGGGACCTATAGACACAGAGGCAACTGCATATTGATAAATTTCTAACGGGCTTTGTCCTTGCGGTCAAGAGCCACAGGCTAGTGATGGCAGACAAATAAGGGGGAAGGAATCTGCATTTCTCCCAGTCAAGTAGGGCCCTAGACACCCCATCTACTTCCACCCCATGTGTAAGAAAAAGAAACAAACTTCTATGTTATTCTGATCTACTATATTTTGGAATACTTTTGTAAGGGCATTTTAAACTGTACAGAATCTTAATCAATCCTACACAAGCATTATTAATAAAATATCCTAACCAAACTCACGGAGCTTGCCAATCTCAGGAAAATCAGCTGATTTAGGGAGGAATGGACAGGAGCTGAATGGAGACCTATTCATACATCATTGTCATGGAGGATGCAGCCCAAGTTGGATGTGTGAATGTGACAGGTGGGACAGGCTTTACCTTGCCACCCATGTATTCCAGCCACTGGAGCCCCAGGTTGGTGACAACCCTGGGAGTGCCATCATCCACTGGAAGGATGTCCACTTGGAACTGCTGAGGTGCTGCCGTCACAATCTGTAGGGGAGGCCAGGAAAGAAAAGGTCACTGGTGGGTGTCAGAAGCATGCTGGGTCCGGGCTCTCCACAGCTGGGAGGCCTAAAGTCTGGCGATGCTCAGAGATGAAGAACGGGCAGCCGAGCCGGTCTCCATCCCTTGCCACGACTCAGCCTGCAGCCTTGGGGAGAATGTGGAATGGTGATGTGAGTGAGAATCATATGTGAAGAAAAGTGTGACACTCTTCTGGAATTTCACCTGCCATAGATGCTGGTTTTTACTTTCCTATGTCTTCTTTTTTTTTTTTTTTTTTTGGTAGAGACAGTCTCACTTTATCACCCTCGGTAGAGGGCCGTGGCATCACATATCTCACAGCAACCTCCAACTCCTGGGCTTAGGCGATTCTCTTGCCTCAGCCTCCCGAGTAGCTGGGACCACAGGCGCCCGCCACAATGTCCGGCTATTTTGTTTTGTTGTTGCAATTTGGTCGGGGCCGGGTTTGAACCTGCCACTCTTGGTATATGGGGCCGGCGCCCTACTCACTGTACCAAGGTGCCACCCGCAATCCTATGTCTTCTTTAGTGAGTTCACCATTGAACTTACTAAACAATAGAGTATTTCCTTTCAATAACTCTTGTCAAAATTTTCATGAGAGCTTGGTAAAAATCATCATTAAAATGCTAATGTCAAAAACCTCCAGCTGGGATTATGCCAGATGCAAAAAGGTTTCACAGTAAGGGAAAGCGGTTTCACAGCAAGAGATTTTCTTTTTTTTCTTTTTTTGTACTTTTTTCATTGTTGTTGTTTGTTTTAAGGGATAGCTGTTCCAAGAGGGGAAGGGGCAGAAGACGTCACTAATGAAAGCATGTGGTCGTAGTAAAAAGGAAGTGTAGTTTATAACCCTCTTCTTGCACACATGTGCCACATACACGCTTCGCTGCATTTGGCTGCCCTGAGCAGACTCAGCAAGGACAGCGAGATTCTGGGTTCTCCATCTCCTACAACCCACCTGCTAAGTCATTTCCATTTTTTAAATGACACAGTCCCTCAGAGACCTGCTGTGACCTTTTATGTTTATCAGACAGGTAGCCTTCCTGCTGATACATTCTGAAATTTTTTTTCTTTTTTGAAAGTCAAACTAACAGCAAAGCAGCTACAGTTTGGGAGGGAAAAAAAACCCAACAAAAGTGATGACCTGCCAGGCGGTGATGCAGCACAGACACTTCGGGGGCAGGGAACTCCCAGGAGCCCCACAGACACAGCAGCCAGCCGAGAATGCCCTTCTCACGGGCTGTGCACCCCCACAGGAGCAGAGGACCTTTCATCCAGGAAAACAGTGCAGGGGCTCTGCAGGCCTGGGAAGTGGATCCTCTGATTATCCTGGGGGTGCCGCAGGGTGAGGGTGTGCTGCTCACAGAAACTGCCTCTGTAGAACCAGACATAGATGGCAGGACACAGGGTGCCCCGGGCCCACCTGTCACCAATGTGGCAGCTTTTTCCAGGGTAGGTTGACAGCACTGCAGGAGACCTGGCTAATGAACGAAGGCATGAGTAAAAATAGTGGGGAAGGCAGTGGAAGGAAAATAGAAGCTTCTCTTGGACACCTGGAGGTTAGAAGAAAGCAAATCCGGCTCGGTGCCTGTAGCTCAGCGGCTGGGGCAATAGCCACATACACGGGAACTGGAAGGTTCGAACCCAGCCGGGCCTGCCAAACAACAATGATGACTACAACCAAAAAATAACCAGGCATTGTTGTGGACGCCTATTGTCCCAGCTACTTGGGAGACTAAGGCAAGAGAATTGCTTAAGCCCAAGGGTTTGAGGTTGCTGTGAGCTGTGATACCACAGTACTCTATGGAGGGTGACACAGTGAGACTCTGTCTCAAAAAAAAAAAAAAAGAAAGAAAGCAATTCCTTTAGGAAGTAAAGCTTGACAGTTACCTGACCTTGAGACCAAAGCATCTTACCAGTTTCACAAGCTGGTCCTAAAAGGGTGACAATGACAGTGGTTACTGCCACAGTTTATCTGATGTTCCCTGTCTGTTGGGCACTGGGTTAAATATTTTATGTGCATCAGGAGGATACGCATACCCATTTTACAGACGACAAAGCTGATGCTTAGGAAGTTTAAATGACTTACAAAGACACTCAACTTTTAAGTGACAAGGCCAGAATTTACTTAGTATCTTTTGGATGCAAAAGCCATAATCTTAACCACTGGTGTTTCTCAGACTGAGAAACTCTGTCAGACTGAGAGTACTTAGTCCAAAGACAGAAAGATGATCTGGAGCAATATATACTATTTTAAAATCAGATGAAAGAAAGATTCAAGGAGTAAAGAATGAACAAAAAAGAAGTAACAGTAATATTAACAACAGCAGCAGCTGCCATTGTATTGAGTGCTATTTGCCAACAGTGGTAAGTACTCCTTGGACTCTCACGCTATCTGAACCTGATAATTATTACTGTGCCCATTCAACAGATGAAAAACTGAGGCTTAGAAAAGTAAGTTGCCCCAGATCACTCTACTGTAAGTGACAGAATGAGATCTCCAACGATGCTGTGCTTGATGCAAAAATCCATGTTCTGCCCCGGCACATACTGCTAGGCCACTTCCCCACTGTCTCTGCCCCTCACCTCTTTTCCTTCTTCCTCCATGATGAAGAAGGGGTTTGTCCCATCAGAGACAGTGAAGGTAAACCTGTCTTTGAGGGAATTGCTGCCATCATGGCTGTAGCTGACCCGCTTCTGGTAGATATCTTCCATGGTGAAGGTGGAGGACAGGTGGAAATGCTGCCCATTGGAGGTCCGCTCGATGGCGCCGTGGCGTGGGGGCTGCACAACGGTGAATGTGACAGATTCGGCCTGTCCAAGAGGCAAAAAGCCAGGGGAAGGGAAGGGAAGTTCATAACAGAAACCAACTGAACAAGGGACAGACCATAGCTAGTCAAGGGCAGCAGAACCTAGAGACACTTAAAAAATAAGGGCCGCTTGGGTATCTTTATAGATACCAAAAATAGATCTAAAGAAAAAAACTGTGTTGTTTACTACAATTGGAATTGCATTCTAGTCCTTCAGCACTTAATTTTGTTCTCTTCAGGTCATAGAGGAAAGCCTACATTTTTCTTTTCTTTTCTTTTTTGAGATGAGGTCTTGCTATGTTGCTCAGGCTGGTCTTGAACTCCTGGGCCCCAGTGATCCTCCGGAGTAGCTGGGATCACAGGGATACTTGACTATGCCCAGCAGAAAGCCTGAATTTTTATCCTTTAACAAGATGATAGGAAATGGACATTTTAAAAACTATTTCTTTTCCAACGGCACCTGTGGCTCATCGAGTAGGGCACCGGCCCCATATACTGAAGGTGGTGGGTTCAAAGCCGGCCATGGCTGAACTGCAAAACAGAAAAATAGCTGGGCATTGTGGCGGGTGCCTGTAGTCCCAGCTACTCAGGAGGCTGAGGCAAGAGAATCACCTAAGCCCAGGAGTTGGAGGTTGCTGTGAGCTGTGTGATGTCACAGCACTCTACCGAGGGCGATAAAGTGAGACTCTGTCCCTTCCAAAAAAAAAAAAAAAAAAAAAAAAACCAACTATTTCTTTTTTATCCATTTTCTCTCACTTTTCTAAAACTCTTATATACAGAATCCCATATGCACGAGGACAGAAGCTAATAGCCCAGTTTTAATTGCTGATTCTAAAGGGACCTGTAGGAGGAGAAAGAAAGAGGCATAAAACCGCCCAGACTTTCCAAGGGTTTCCCACTAACTCAATAAAATGCAAAGGCTGACCTGGGTTGGCAAGGCCCTCTGTGGCCTGGTCCCAGGGCTCCCAGCCAACTTCGTTTTCCTCTCCTGCTTATTGACTGTGTTCTAGCCACTTGGGCTCTTGTGACCTTCATGGCAGTTGTTCCCAGGGTCTAAGCCCACCTGAGCATAGTCCCTTTGCACCCTGGTTCCTCTGCCTAGAGCACGAGTTCTCCCAAGTAACTGCACAGCTCGCTCTTTTGCTTAAAGATCTCTGCTTAAATATGGCCTCCTGAAGAGGCCTTCCCCAACCATTCTGTGTAAAATAGCACCCCTGTCCGTCCACTCCCGCACCTCACTTCATCTTTCTTCATAGCACTTACAGCTGATATATGGTCTTTCTCTCTTTCTCTTTCCCCCAGCCAAAGGTTGTACACTCTCTAAGCCTGGAACATCACCTGTTCTGCTCACAGCTCTGCATTTACATATGAGGAGAGCCCAGAACCCAGTAGGTGTTTAATTTTTTGATGAAAGGAGGACTAAATGAGCGCGAGGTGGCACAGAGAAGGGGTACACAGCACAAATGGGCTAGGGTGGCGCTGTGCTTTTATGTGGGCTGCTTTAATCTGGAAGCCGGAGAGTGAGAACCTCGTCTGCACATGCCCTGTTTCATCGCATAAAGCCTAGTCTTTGAGAAGGCTAAAACTGTAATAATTAGCCACCATTAGAGAAGTCTGGATGGAGACGTGACAGGGAAAAAGGTTTATGAGTGTAGAAAATCTTCATCCACTCTAATAGTGAAGAATAACAACATTGGGTGAGATGTCATCTGCCTGATTTTCCATGAATCACAATAAAAACTCAGCACGTTTACATGAAAATTACACATAATCGGGGAAAGGATAAATAAATGTACTCAGGGCACGGAAAGGGCTTAGAAACATTCTGCTCTCTAATGCATTAGTTTCTCTCTTCCAAAAGGCCATGGTATTTTCTGCTTTTTCAGCCTTCCAGGATGCCTGCACTAACCTCACCACTCCACCCGAACCCCAGGGAGCGTGGTTACAAAGCGACAGCGGCCCTGACAGCTGGGGGGGAACGCAGGGGAGTGCGTCTACCTCCGTGTCCGCGTCCACCGCCTGGAGCTCGAACTCCGTGATGGTCTTCCTGACACCCTCCTGCACGCGCATCCCGGAGCTCCGGACGACGGGCAGCGAGTCGTCCACCGGGCGGAGAGTGATGTGGAAAGTCTGCGTCACCTGGGGGGCAGAACAGCGCAGGTGGACACACCTGCCCCGACACCATCCAAGACATAGAAGGTACGCTCTCTATTTACCTCTCCCATCATTTCCTGTAATGACTGACTGGCCAGGGTCCCCAAAGTGAGGACTCTCGGGCAAGAGCCCCTGTGCTGACGGCACAGGGAAATGGAGCTGGCGGGCCCTGAGTGGACAGTGAGGAATCCACCCCCACTCGAGGACGGAGTCCACTTCCTCCCCTACCTCGTTGACCCCGTCAGACAGCGTGAAGCCGAAGGCGTCTGCGTGTCGCTCGGCCTCGCTGGAATGTGCGTACTGTACACTCTGTGAGGTCAGGTCGGCCTGAGTGAAGGAGCTAATCTGGACACCTGACAAAGGGGACGAGAGACACAGGAGACGCGTTACAACGCCAGCCAGCCAGTGACAGCTAGGAAATGCCACGCTCTCGCCACACAGACAGTCCTTCGTAGTTTTCTGACAACATTCGTGTCCTACTCTTGCGGACTTGCGTTATAGTTGTTTGTGGATTTCTTTTCTCGACAACAGCGTATGGTCTGTGGGAGTGCGTGTGAACTCGATGATTGAGGCTGTTACTGTGCCAAGTCAGCAGCAGGTGTTCAGTAAATCTTACTCTCCTTTCTCTTGGGGTTGAGGTCTGTGGGTGGAATCTATGAAACGGAGTGTCATCGCCTTGTTCTCCACCTCTCTCTTGTAAGTTTCACGTTGTGCTCCAGCCTCATGTCCTTCCCGAAAACCTGCCCTAAGTTTTAATATTGTGTGATGATTTAGCTTTTGAATGCTGGAGTTACAGGACTTGGTTACATGCAGCCTTGTTTCTGTGATGGAGAAACAAATGATGTGTTTCTGTGATGTGAGCATCCTGGCCTCCACGATTTCATTTTCTAATTCTTCCAGGTGCCTTTTCAAGTCTCAGGTCCCTAATTCTGCCTTCCCGTGTACCTCTTTGGCCAGTGGGCAGTAACAATGAATGCAGGGCTTTGGCGTTTGAGCAGTCACACCAAATCAGAAACGACCTAGCAAAGCAGTGTCCTTTAGTAACACGGTATAGAAAAAATCATGTTAACTTTTCCCAGAATCTTTTTAAATTAAAAAAAAATTCTAAAGCAATCTTAAATAATGATAAGATCTCAAATGCACAGTGTTTTTAAAGGCCTAACAGCATTTAGCGAAACAGCCCAGAATTCTTGGTCCTATCTCTGCACTTTGGAGCTCACATTCTGGTGTCAGTCAAGACTGAAACAAAACCACATCTTTTAGCCCTTAGCACAAATTCTTTCTTTCTGATCCTGGGTATTGGGGTATTAATCCATTTAATCTAGTCCTTTAGTTTGGCCCTGAAATTCATTTTCTCTTGCCTGGGATTTATTATTTTTCACTGCTAATCCTGCCAAATAGATTTTTTAAAATCTATTTAAAAAAAAAAAGAGAAACTTGACTTTGACTCTTACCTATTTAAATATGACATCAGTATCACTGCTTTATCTTTAAAAAGAAAAAAACCCAACCCACATGGTTTACATTTGCATCTCTCTTTATCATCTGAAATTTGTCATCCAGCCACAATAGCCTCCCGAATACGGGGACATTAATTTTTTGATGAGGCGTTTTATATTTTTGTGCTTGCTACATCAGTTTCTGACAGGCAAGAAATGTGGATCCCTGTCTAACAGCTTTGTCTTGTGGCTCTGAACAGAAACCCATATCATTCTTTATAAATTTAATAACTTCAGATTGGCTGCACTGAGAAATTTAAATCTCTTCCTGCTGCTGTGAATTCATCCTCATAGCTCACAGCAAAACACGCATCTGGGTTCTCACAATCAGCTGGTCACCTAATTCACAGTTGCCTTTATGAAAGTGTCACACTGATTAAGAAAGGGGATAGTTTTTGCCTTCCTCCAGGGAAGGAAGATTGGGATTGACTTCCTTAAACATTTATTATTGAGGTGAAATTGACATATAATAAATTGCACGTAAAGTGTACAATTTCATACATTTTGGCATGAAACCATGCCTACCTCATTCAAAATACAGAACCTATCCATCACCCCCCAAATTTCCAACTGATACTTCATAATCTTTCCACTCTTTCCTTCTCCATTTCCAATCCCATCCCTAGGAACCTAATAAATTGCTTCCTATCACTACAGATTATAGTTGGCATTCCATGTACTTTTTTTTTTTTTTGAGACAGAGTCTTAAGCTGTCATCCTGGGTAGAGTGCCGTGGCATCACAGCTCAAAGAAATCTCAAACTCTTGGGCTCAAGCAATCCTCTTGCCTCAGATTTTCTGTTTTTAGTAGAGACCGGGTCTTGCTTTTGCTCAGGCTGATCTTGAACTCGTGAGCTCAAGCCATCCACCCGCCTCGACCTCCCAGAGTGCTTGGATTACAGGCCAGGTGTGAGCCCCCGCCCAGCCCCTGTACTTTTTAACAGATGAAATCACACAGTATGCACTATTCTATGTCGAGTTTCTTTCACTTAGCATAATTATTTCAAGATTTATCCATGTGGTAGCATGTAGATCCTTTTTGTTGCTAGATAGTATTCCACAGTGTGGATATGACATAGTTTATCAGTTCACCTGTCAATAGGTATTTGCGTTACTTCCAGTTTAGGGCTATTTCAATAAAAGCTGCTACAATTATTTGTGCACAGTCTTTGTATGGGTGTAAGTTTTCTTTCTTTGGGGGTAAATCTCTCGGAGGGGAATGGCTGGGATACTTGTTAAATCTATGTTTAATTTTTCAGGAAACTGTCAAGTTGGTTTTCCAAAGGGGAAGCACCATTTTACACTCTAGCAGCAGAGGGAGAGAGCTCCAGGCTTGATCTAGTGGGACTCTCCCACTTCAATCCAGCAAACGCTAAGCATCTACCATGGGCACAACCCTGTGTCGGGCTTGCTCAATTTTATCTTTTAACAACTGTCAAGGCCAGCGTATCACCTCCTTTTTTGTAGGCAATGACACAGATGAAATCATTTATGTAATCAAAAGGGCAAGGTCACATAGCTAATAAGAGGGCAGTGCTGCCATCAGAACCCAAGGGAAACCACTAAACAACCACCTTGGCAATATTTTTTTAATTGGTTCTTCTAAAACATGTCATTGGCTATAACCTCTTTCTTGTCTGAAACATTGATTTTGGTGGGGCTTAATGTTATCACTTAAACAATACCCATAAGTATGTGCCAGAGGGTAGCAAGCTGCTTGTAGAAGCTAGACTTCAAGAGGACAAAGACTTTTCTTGTTTCTTCTCTGACGTGCACCAGGAATAGCGCACAGCACACAGTAGGTGCTCGAACCGTATTTGGTGAGTGAATTCAGTGCACCCACTACACGCCTAAGAGTAAGCACACACGGCCACGTGCTGCTCGCTGAAGGCTCAGTTTCAGTCAAGACAGGCTGTGTATGTGACAGTGGTCTCCTAAGAGTAAAATATCATATTTTTGTTATACCTTTTCTATGTTTAGATAGACTTGTATAGGCAAATACTTAGCGCAGTGTTACAGTTGCCTGTGATGTTGAGCATAGCATTACGCTGTGTGGCGCCACACAGCCAAGGTGTGTAGCGGGTGTTTGTGTAAGTACATGCTGCGATGTTCACGCAAAAACGTTGCCTAACAGGGTGTTTCTCAGAATGTGCCCCTTTGTTAAACAACGCATGACTGCATTTTCACTCCCCGTACACTTTCAAATTTTTTTTTTGGTGGTTTTTGGCCGGGGCTGGGTTTGAACCTGCCACCTCCGGCATATGGGGCCAGTGCTCTACTCCTTTGAGCCACAGGCACCGTCCCACTTTCAAATATTTTAATTTTAGCCATTGCTAACTGGGTATGGGAAGACCTCATTTACTCACCTGCTAGTAAGATGGTGCTTCTAATGACAGATTGTCCCCACTGGCTATCACAGCAGGGAGTTGCTGTTTGAAATATCTTGAAGGCTTTAATCCCATCGGAGGTGGTTTCAATCACCAACCTGCTGGCTAAACTGTGTATCTGGCAATATTTCGGAGACCTGCATTAACCCTGTCAGTTTTTCCAGTTCCCCTGGAGGGCCAGCACGTTAGAGAAAGCTCAGTCTAGGTCAGGGAAATGCGGAGGGAATAAAAATCTCCAAAGAAACTGCCTTCTAACGTGAAGTTAGATGCCGCTACGGCCCCTCCAGCCCACTTTCCCCCCTTTCAGCACAGCTGTGGGTGGTCCCACCTCTACCCACCCTAAGGAAGACCCTCAGCTGCCCTAACTCGGATTGCTTCCCAAAGCCTCTTGTTATGGGTTGAATTGTGCCCTTCGCCCACACCACATTCCTACCTTGAAGTCCCAACTCCTAGTACTTCAGCGGAATGTGACCTTATTTGGAAATAGTCTTTGCAGATGTCATTAGATAACATGAGCCCTCAGGGAGGGTCCTAACCCAGTATGACCAATGTCATAAAAAAGAGCAGTTTAGACACAGACATATCCAGACAGAGCAGACATCAAGCAAACAGGAAGATGACCATCCACAAGCTGAGGGACACAGGCGAGAATAGACCCTTCCCTCACAGCACCCAGAAGGAACCAAGCCACCAACACAGTGATGTCCGACTTCAGCCTCTGGAACTGGGAGACACGGAATTTCTGTCGTTTCAACCCCCGAGTCTGTGGTGCTTTCTACTGGCAGCTCTACTAAGTTAATGTGCCTCTGCTTTCCTGGCGGCCCACAGTAAGGCAGCAGGTGCCTCCCGTGGGGATTGGTGTCAAGGTACCGAGAGAGGCGGCACAAGGACGAAACCTTTATACAGCGTCCTGCCCGACCCTGCCCCTCCTTAGGTGGGGCCCACTGCCTTCTGGGCTCCCCAGTCCTTTGTCATGTTGTCACAGCTCCTGAAACCCACGTACACGTGTTTGTATACACGTCCCCACTTCCAAAACATACATTTTCTTCTGTAGCAGCTACTCACTGTTTTTTTAAGGGAATAAGGGAGGACGGGAAGGAAGGAAACTTCTAATAAGACACAGGACCATATATACATAATTACAACCCAGCATGTAATTAGAATGTCATGAGGATGCTTTTAAAAGACACTCACATCCAAGCACCATGCCCTAGAGCCTTATTTATTGGTCTGCATGGGGCCCAGGCACCATTATTTTTAAACATATCCTCAGGTGATTCTAATGTATAAACAGGGCTGAGAACAGTAGTAGAAAAGTAGAAAGAACCATTAGAACACCTGCTTTGGTGGGTCCCTTCCTTTCCCTTCTTTCTTGTTACTCTATATGAGTCATATAAGCTAGAGCAAGTATAGCACAGAGCCTTCTTTCTTTCTTTCTTTCTTTCTTTCTCTCTCTGTCGTGCTCTCTCTTTTTTTTTGTATCTTTAAAACTGGAATAGTTATAGCCACTGCCGAGGTAGCAGATAAAATGGTAGATGACAATAGGATCAAATATTTGCTTTCATTTGATTTGTGCAGTGGTAGTCACATGAATTCTGCAGTATTTTCAATAAGGAAAATTGAGTGGCATGCTAATAAGAGAACCATTTATACCCAGGGAATAGAAATAATGCCTCAGGTGGCTGTCACTAAACTAGTAGGTGCTAAGGCTGGCACTCACAGCACCATTATGACTAGTTAGCTGATAGCAGAGAGGGGGTGCCCTTGTAATGCACAGACCAGCCCCCCATGAAGACAGGAAAGTAGCAAGGAAGGAGCACTGAGAGGGGCCCTGTGTGCTCCCAGCAGCGCAGACCCCAGAGAACAGCCCAAACTCCAGGGTGGTCTGATTCATGGGGGTGGGGAGGGTAGTCGAGGCAAGGCCAGGGACATTGCCTGAGATTCCCACTTTGACCTCTTTCTCTTGGGCACACCCAAGTGCAGTGTTATCTACACAAGCCACTTGGACTCTCACCATGCTGTCACTCCATTCTGAAATCCAGTTTGGACGACATTACTGTTTCTGCACAAAACACTACCGTTCCTGGGGCCCTTTAGAAGTGAGTTTAAAGGGCCACAAGCCATGTTAATGAATCAGGATAGGGAAAGGAAATGGATGCTTGTTGGAAAGGTGGTGTGCCTTTTTACAAGCTTTAATTTAGCTCCTTCCATAAGCAAGAATTTGGCAGTGAGTACAAAGTGAAAGTGGAAAGCTGTGGGCAGTACCTTAATAAGTTAACTCTTAGCAAGAGATGGTTGCCCGCAGGGCTTTGTAACAACAAAAGTGTGAAGGATTTAAGACTTCTAGACTCATCCTTGAGGGTACTCACTTTCCTGGAATAAATCTTTTGGTGATTAGTAAACAGGTGATGTAAGGATGTTCAGTTTGGTGAGGGTAGAGCTCTTCATTTGCCCTACTTTATGATTTAAGAGCAAGATAGGGTCCTAGGACTGGAAGAGAAAATATACCAGGGTTGGGTCCATGTTCCCAGAGGGGTAGGGGAATGAATACACATCCCAACCTGTGATTCTCAGAGGCTGAATGAAGCCTGGAGAATCACAGACAGAGTCAGGAAGCTCAGTAGTCACACGTGGGAGAACCTGCCTCTGGTATCCTCCACGCCGACTCTCGGGGCTCAGGAGTCCTCCTCTGGCTCCCCTCTCAGTGCGACACTCTCATCTGAAAAGTTCATCTGAAGCTTGGGTTCGGCTTCCCATGGCCTTGACAAGAGCAGGAAGCCATCTGCGGCTGGCTCACTTAAGGATGCAAAAAAAATCCATGTGGCTGCCCGTGAGCCAGGGGCCTGGTCATGGGTGTCTAAATGCCTGTAGGAATTCTGAAAGATCATGGAGGATCTCTTCTTGGTCTGGCCAAGGAGGCATCTGTCACTGCAGCCTTTGAGGAAGGCCTGCTCTAACAGGCAAGGGCACTCCAGCACGAGGCAGCCTCTCTGAAGGATTCTAGAAGCAGCAGTTCTAGACTTACCCAGCTCTTCCTAGAGCACGTGGGGTGGAGTTGCAGTAAGCGAGGGCTGGGAGTTGTGTGGTTAAGTCAGACACAAACATGCTCATGAAAATCAAGACGAGGATTCAGATTGGGAGCAGATGCCACAGTCTTCTGTCTCTCATTAATAACATGAAGGGCCCTTTGGTTCGAGACTTCACCCATTTGCTGCAGGGCACTGAGCATCCCTGTCACTACCATTCAAATGCTGTTTAGCTGCGACCACCCTCTCCCTCATCTGAATCAGTGTTACAACTATCAACCCAGGGGGATAGCCAGATGTCCCTTGAGGACCAGTGCTGGACTGGAAATCGCTATCCTGATCTTACTCCTTCCTTACTTTAGAGACAGGACTCCTGGTTATCAACTAAATGACCAGACGCCCAGATACAATCCATCTCCGCCAGCCCTTCACAACTTTGTGTGGTTATGTTTTTGCCACTGGGATGTGACCAAAGAGACGTGTGTTCTTTGAGTAATGCTCCTAACAAAGGAATAAGTGTGTCCTTTTCTCTCTTCTTGATGGCTGAGAGATAACAAAAATCACAGCAGACACAGTAGGCCAGAGACAGAAGCCACGTGGTGCAGACCACGGAGCCACTGCAGGCCTCCTGATTGCTCTCTGGGAAAATAAATTGCTTATTTAAACCCCTGTATCTTGGGGTCTCTTTGTTCCAGGCACTTTGCTTCTATCCAAATTAATATAACTCCTTATTCTAATTTCCCAAGAAAAAGAGGGAAGCCCTGAGCTGAGGCTATCATGACGCCACACACAGGGCCTGGATCCCATCCGAGCCTCCTTGGCGAGCAGGGGTTCGTGTCTGTTTCCCATGCAATTCGCACAGGCATATGGCTCCCTATGTCTCTGTTAGGGGAAAAAATTTCCACACTTTCCAGTCCATCTACACAGGACAACCAATTATGATTGTCCGACCAAGAAAGACAGCACGAGAATGTCATTTCACAGCTAGCCATCAGCAGGGTGTCCGCGGGCACCTGCTGCTGCTGACGGCTCCAGGAGACACTGGCCGCTGCGGTGTGCATGCCAACACCAGTGTAGGGACCGACTAGACACTGGCCTGGAAGTCGCTCTGCTCTTGAGAGGAGAGCCCACCTCAACCTCAGCTGCGGGTAGACACCTCCTCATCCTCTGAGACAAACGGGGTTGCGAGCTGCTGCCTCTCCCCAGGCTGCAGCCTTTCAAGAGGCCTGGAAGGAATCAACGTGGGCTCCCTCGAAGGTAGAACCTCGACAGCTGGAAAGAGCCGAATCTACAGAAAGGTTCTCGGTCGGGGGGGTAGGGAAGAAGGGCATCCTGGTAACAGGAGGGCCCAGGCGGGCCTGGTGCTGAGGGACACCAGGGAAGCTCTGCCCATCAGCAGAGAGGAGGATGCCCAAGAGTGAAGGGCAGGTAGGAATAGGACCTGCCCAAGGGGAAGAGAGCACCCTCCATTTTTGGAGGAAGTTGTCCCAGGAGCGGAGCACGGTCAGCTACTCCTCTCTCCCTGACCTGAGCTGGCTTGGTCTTGGCAGGCAGGTTTTAAACCCAATAGAAGCCGAGAGCTATGAAGACAGAAAAGGTCGAATTTGGAGCCCCAAGCGCAGGACTCAGCCTGGGAACACAGAAGGGTGGGGGCTGTGACTGAGCAGCAGGGGTGATGACAATGCCTGCAGGAAGCTCCGAGCTTTCAGAAGCCCTGCACAGGGTGGACGCAGGTCCCTAACACCACGGCCCAGAATCTGCACTTTCATCTTGCAGAGATGCAATCAGCAATCTGACAGAACTCTGGCAGAGCGATTAGCTCATGAATTAGTTATCCAATATCTCCTGCGGCCAAGGTCTTCAGGGCACTGATCTGCACCCTCCCCCCAGGAACTCTGGGACAAAAAGCCATAAGCCACCTGCTGTAATTCACATTAGGGATTTTAGGCAGTCTGTCCCCCCATCCCTCTCTGTGCCCTCCTGCCACTCTCTCACAACACTCTGCCCTGCTCCCCCATCACTGTGGACCAGGCACAGGCTCCTCCCACACCTCCCCCCTCTGACCCCTCCACCTCCTCCAGTCACCCCCTCGCTCTCCCTCTGACCCCTCCACCTTCCCTTGTTCCCCCCCACACACCATGCTCTCCCCCACACACTGCAGCCACGCAGCTCTCCTGCCTGGGTCTTGAACAATGATTTGCCTCGCTGATACCGCCTCAGAATGTTTACATTTGCTGATGCCTCTCTGCCTGGAACATTCTTGCTTTATATCCATGTGGCTGGCTCCCTCACTTTCTTCAGATATCTGTTCAACTTCAGCTGATGATTAAGGAAATCCTCCTCACACGCTTGCTCCCTGTGCTGCCGCTGGAATGCTCTGAATTCTTCCCTCGCACTCATCGCCGTCTGATGTGACATATGAGCTTGGACAGCTAAGGTCACAAACTCATTCTAGAAAAAAGTGCTGCATACCTCATTGCTGCATATCACTACTGTCACCTTCAAAGTGGTCCCCTTGGATGCTGTACCTTCAGAGTACTTTGTCCAGAATGAGTTTGCAAATTTCATTGTCAGACTTCTTATGACAACAGCTCTAAAGGGTATTCCAGAAAATCAGTTCCAAGATTGCTTGGAAGGGTGGAGAAGGCACTGAAGTCAGGGCACAGCTTCCCCGGGGGAGGACTCTGAAGGCAGCTGTAGTGATATTCGGCAATGAGGTATAGAGCACTTTTTCAAGGATGAGTTCCCAAACTTAATTGTCATATCTCTTATGTGCTTGCTTATTGTCAAAATCCCTGCATTAGAAACGGGGGGAACTCCTATTTTGCTATTTTCCTGGTTGAATTAATGAAGAAACTGCAACCTAAAGAAAAACAAATGATGATCAAAATCTCTAGTCAGTTGTCACTATGTCTATGTTGTAAGAAATAAAAATAATTCTACCTTTTTATTTTAAATTATTATTTTTTATTCTTTCAAAGTATTATGGGGGACAGATGTTTTTGGTTACATGGATGGCTCTTCTTATGCCTGAGTCAGGGCTATAAGTGTGCCCATCAGCCCGACAGTTCACTGCACCTGTCAGGTGGGTTTTCACCCATCCCTACTCTGCTTAATTCTACCTTGAGACTGTTTATTCAACAAGTAACTCTTGTCCATCACATCCATTCAGCTGCCAAGTTCTTTTTTTTTTTTTTGGCCAGGGCTGGGTTTGAACCCACCACCTGCCAGCTGCCAAGTTCTATAGGTTCTCCCCTAAACTTCCTTCCTTTCTTCCTTCCTTCAGTCAACCAATAAATGTCTATTAAATACAGGCAGTTCCTGAGTTACAAACATCCGACTTACATACATCTCACACTCATGAACAGAGGCTATTACAGTAAATCGCTGAGTTACAATCAGCCGACTCATGTATGCTTCACACTTATAAACGGAAGCTACTACAGGTAATAGGTGAATGTACCTGTTCCAACTTACATACAAGTTCACCTTAAGAACAAGCCTACAGAACCTATCCCGTTCGTAAGCCGGGGCTGCCTGCACTTACCAGGTACCAGGTACTGTCCGGCTAATTATGCTCATCTGACTGTCCCCACAGCTGCTGTCTACCCCCGCCTGGCTGGCCGTGAACCCTTCCTAACAACCACCATGGCCTCCTTTTCCTTTCCTTCAGTTCATCCTGCTGGACACTACCTGATGAATTTCCCATTTTACCCTGCTCAAAGTTCTGCAGTGACTCTCTCTGCCTTATTGAATTAGATAGAGATTACTTATCCCAGCTTTGAAGACCCTCCATAAACTCTCAATCAACCTGTGAGCTCCACCTGCTACTATTTTCAGAAAATATGCTTCAGCTAAACTGGCCTACTCATTATTTTTTGAATGTACCTCCCATGCTGTTCTCCTCTTTGAAAAGAACACAAATTCTGTCTGCCTCACTTCTGTCTTCCAAGGGCACCCTTCAACGCCACCTCCGTGCACTCTCCAACTCCGTGTAGAGTCTCTCACTTCTTAACCCGTATGACACCACCTTTCTATCTTTCTTGAAATACCTGCCATATTTTTCCCTTAGTTATGGTTGTGTGCAGAGGTTTCTTATCTCACCTAATAAAACAATCTGGAGGGTGAGCCTTGTATCTCATTCATGTTTGTTTCCTGAGCAGCAGCTAAACCAGAATCTTACTCAGTATGTGTGCTCACTTACTATTTAGTGAATGGAATTTTTAATCATAGTGCATTGCACAGCTCCGTGTGCTCAAGGGAGCAGAGAAGAAAAACAGGATGTGGTATTTGCCCTAAAGGAACTGACGACCTACTTATGGAGATAAGATTGCCTACATAAAATGTAATTTCATACTCACTTTTCAGCAAGTTATGATTAAGCACCTACTGTGTGCTACATATAACCAAGGTAGTGTATGATGGCCCAAATCAGTGAGGCAGAAAATAAACATGAATGAAGGTAGGTGCTAGGTGTACAAGTACACAAGATGTGGCTGCTCCCAATGCTCACAGAGCCCCAGCTTTGGGTGGCTAAGGCAAGAGAGGAGAGACTTGCCTGGTGATGCCGCATGCTCCAGGTGGCCCAGCTGGGGTTGGCTGGTGATTCTGTAGACCAGCTCTGTGGGTGGACTGTCCCGGTCAGTGGCAGAGAGCTGCAGACTGGTGATCTTCTTCACTGAGTTTTCATCCAACACCAGCCCTTTATTGGTGATGATGACTGGTGGGGATTTATCTGCTGAAAATATCGGAAATAGTAATTTGAAATGGGATCTTTTACAAGTCTTTTCTTTAATTGTAGGGCCTAGGGTCTAAGGAGTAAGATCACAGTAATCCTTAGGCCTGTGTGTCTGAGAGCACAGCAAGGGGCCGGAGCTTCCTGCAATCACAGGGGTGTGATTTTCAATTTCTGTACCAGTTACGTGGAGGAGAGGGCTCAGGACTCCAGGGGAGCACAATGCAAACTGCATAACCTCAGGACGGCTGAAGTATTTTTATATTAGAAGACCTTACCTAAAACGCGGATGGAGAAGGATTGGTCAGTCAATCTGTTGCCTTCTCCGTCAACCACATCAAACTTAAAAGCAAAACTCCCACCAGGTTCTCCTGTTCTATGTCTGTATTCTACCTGCCCTATAAAAAGGAGGAAGGAAAAAACAAATCAAGATCTGCTATTACTTCTCTCTGTCCTTATTTCTGAAGTGAGAAGTGTGAATTCAATAGGTATTCACACCAATGAACCAATTACACCTTCCTCACTTTGACACTGCTCTTGACATTTTAATCTAAAGTTTCCATTTTCCTCCTCCCTTTCCTCTCCCACCACCTACTTCCTCATAACCAAAGACCTTCTCATAACAAAATCACCCCAAGTGACATTTCTTTTTTTTTGTAGAGACAGAGTCTCACTCTATCGCCCTCCATAGAGTGCTGTGGAGTCACAGCTCACAGCAACCTCCACCTCTTAGGCTTAAGCGATTCTCTTGCCTCAGACTCCCAGGTAGCTGGGACTACAGGCGCCCGCCACAGCACCCAGCTAATTTTTGATGCAGTTCGGCCGGGGCCGGGTTTGAACCCACCACCTTCGGTATATGGGGCCGGCGCCCTACTCGCTGAGCCACAGGCGCCGCCCCCCAAGTGACATTTCTGATGGTTAGGGCTGAGCCTTTTTGAAAGATCAGCTCGGCCCCTAAGGAGGGCTCATGAAACTAGGTCAGCAAAATTGCCTGTGTGTGAGATGGGTGCTGACCACACCCTATTACATGTCCAAGTCCCAAGGACAAGAGGACGAAGAGCTGTAGCCCACATTCTGCCAGAAGGCTTCCCTCCTCATTGCCCAGTACACGGCACAACATGGGCTATAAACAACGGACAAATAAATAAACAAGTAGATAAACTCCAAGTACCAGCCAACAGGAGCCAAGGGGAGAAGGACAATGTATTCCATTTTTCTGTTAATGCACAGCATCATTTATAAATGTCTATCAGCTTGGCGGTGTACATATAACCAAACTTCTGGGAAGAGGTGTCTGGTCTTATTTTTTTTAAAGTAAACACTGAGGCATGGAATAATTAAGGAATTCCCCTCCTCTTGCCTACTTCATGCCCTTCACTACAGCACAGACAAGTCCAAAGAGAACTGGGCTGCGGTCAATGTCAGGTGTTAGCACACCAGGAGCAGGACCTTCCTTTCTGCTCCTCAGGGGCATATTTCCACTTCTAAACAGAACTGCATGTTCTCACATGTTTTGGATTACCTTTCCCCCTTATTTGTAACTTTATTTTTTCCTTTTCTGGCCCGAAAAGTACTGTATGGTAACAGCGTAACACTTAACATTTACATCAGCGTTTTCTGGAGGGAGGAGCCTGAGTGTCCCCCAGGCAGCTCCGATTTATGCCCTTCCATTTTGCTTAGCTCATTAACTTCTGCTCTTTGGGGAGCAGAAAAGAGATACAAATTGCCCACCTCAGGAAGGCATAATTTGCACCTTAATCCGTCCCAACTCACTTCTTTTGCCTTCTCTCTCACATATGCTTTTTAGCATCACAGCAAGTCAAAATGGCTTTTTCCCACCACAATAGCCCCAGTGCTAAATCAAAACATAAAGACATTTTTATCCTAGGAAGATAATTAAAAAGCAAAACAAAAAGGAGATAAGAAAGAGAAATGAAGCTGTAACTCGGCTCTTATTCAAAAGAGCGCCCCGTTTACACGTTAGAAGGCATTGAACTTTCAGGTACTACTGTGGGCGACGTCCCTGGAGGTTGGGGTTGGCGGGAGGTTCTGCTGACCTTGGGCGATGTCTGCCTGGGTGAAGCTCCGGATGGGGCCTTTCACGGAGACCTGCTGCAGGTTGTCGTGCTTAGCCACCTGCAGGCGGCCTGCACGGGGATCTTCCTTCAGGACGTACATAACATGGCCGTCATCGGAGTCAGCGTCTGTCACTTTCAAGTGCTGTTCCGTGATACGTGCTACAGAGCCTGGGGAGAGAACGGAAGAGGGCCATTCCCCACCATTTCCTCTGAATGGGATCTCAAATGATTTCAGCACATGGGAGGCTAAATTATCGCATGTTCCTTGGGTCTAAGCACCAGGCACTCACCCTTCTCAGTTCCAGATGAAAAAATTTTAATTTCCCTAAGTGAAACAGTTCCAGCTTTGCAGTTTGCTAATCATCCCTTGAGTTTAGACCTGAGCCCCCTTTCTCTTCTGTCACGTTTTTATCTCTCTAGGATCATTCTACCTGGGGATCGAGGAGTTAGTACCTGGATCTACGTAACAACTCCTAGATCCATGATGAAATATGTTTGGATTTAATTTATTTCCCGTCTTGAGGATCAGAAAATCAGGAAAAAAAAAAAACCCAGCTTTAAATAAACTCACAAACATATCTACTTGCCATGTCAGACCGAATAGTCCAAAGGAGGCTGAGCTGGGTAAGAAGAGCAATGAGGCCTGAGCCTCAGGCCTGGACACTCCACAAGGGCTGGTCAGAGGCAAGGCCCAGGCTGCTGGCAAACACATCCCCCCCGAGGCTGGCCCCTGGCTTTCTGCCCCAGCCATTTTATTATGTTAAAAATAGATTCTGGTAAAGTAGATCATAGTCATTCCTGTGTAATAGACCCTGGTGTTTGGAGTGGCAACTGGCCACAGGCACTGAGTCCACTGCACGTGCTTGCTGGGTGATGGCAAGAATGCAAGGCCCTGATTGCTTTTTACCCAGGCCATCTCCTAGCCAGCAGCTTGAAGGGCTGAGGGGACACCCTCCTCTGGGACAAAGATGAGCCTTGCTTACCATTTGCTACAATATGGGAAGTTCCCCAAGCTTACTATCCCACATTGTAATGCACCCCACTGCCTGCAGGGGTCCACCTCTGCATCATGCCCATGGGAGTGGAGGGCACAGGGAACACCGGCAAACTTGCTGAAGCCCACGGTGCCTGCAGTGCTGGGAGTAACAGAGTATCTGTCTGTGATGGATGGACCTTATGTCCTAACCCCCATCCATGAAAAGGTAACCTTCCTTATAAGGAAGGTAAGGTCAAATCCTAGAAATGATACCTGTGACCTTTGGGAATCCCCAAATTTCCATATACTTTAATACTGTGTATTTTTCCTTACCAAATATGGGTGAAACTAAGAAAAGACAAACTCCAGAACCCTGTGAGATTCAGAGCTCTGCAGGCGAAAGACCCACTCCCTAACTGACTCCCCACCGCCGAGGAGTCCAAGACCCACACTTGATGCAGGTTCTTCAGTGTTGCTTAAACATGAGCAAAAGTGGGAGTTTTTGACCCTAGAATATCATATCTCATAATCCTTGATTATTTGCATAATCTCTTTTGATGCACGAAGACGTCCCAATAGCCTATCTTCTGTTGTTTTTTTAAATAAACATCTTGAAAATGCTGCTGTATTTCTTTTGTTGTCTGTTTTTGTGGGGTCAGGTGAACAGCAACAATGTTACAGGAACCTTGAGCTTAATAATTCTTAGCACCTCTAAAACAGGAGTTCTCTTAAACTCCAGTCTCCCCAAGCACTGAACAGCTCATTCAAGAGCCACCCCCACGACCCAATGGAAGGACCAGGAAGAAGCACAGCCCCGTCCCTCCATCCTGGAGGTACCTGCCAAGAGCTGCAGGCCTTGGTTCACAGCCAAGCGGGGGGTGTCACCTGCGGGCAGTTCTATGTGGATGTCCATCCTCCCCGAATCTTCATGGAGGCCATCGGTGAGAAAGAACTGGAACTCATCCACTCCCACACCTGGGCTACCAGGCACGTACCCGACCAGCCCAGCCAGGACGTCCTGGTAGGTGAAGGAGGAGCCCTGGGCTAAAACCGTGCCATTCTTCAGAGGCTCAGAGGCGCTCTGCCTCCGGATTAGATCGCCTGAGGAAAGAAGAGGAGAAAAACAAAGCAGCAATGGCAGACTGTCTGTGGCACCTAACACTGCCGGATTCTCATCTGCGGGTGGCCCTGGGAGGACGCCAGCACCTCAGAGCCTCTCGGTGCCGACAGCTGAGCGCTTCAGACGTGTGTAAGCACAGGGTGCTTCCTGCTGTTTAGTCTGCACAGAATGAGGACAAAGTCCCATTTTCTTCTGGTTAAGGGTCTCTTAAGGAGATGTGAATTGATGTGGTAACACAACAGCTTAAAAATCACATCTCCCTCCATGAATTCAAACTCACTGTATTGTCTAAACCATATTTTTTTCCTTCTGCAAAGTGAAAATAGCACTCTTCACTTTCTCTTAGGGCATCTGAAGCGGGAGATGGGAATTTGTTTTAAATTCCTTTTACATTTAGAAGACACTAAGCGTCTTTAGATTGAGGCATATGTTTCTGGTTTCAAGGGTCATGTACTACTGTAAGGGACAGTTAAGGCTCTTTCCTCGAGAAAGCGAGAGTGAATGAAAGTCAGCTGACATGCAGTGGCCGGCAGCCTCTTCTATTATCTCTCCTCCCACAGCAACTATACATTTATTTATTTTAACTATAGATAATATGTATACTTATTCTTTTTCCAGATACACTCTATTGCTCAGACTGGAGTGCAGTGGACTGATCATGGCTCACTGAAACCTTGGATTCCTGGGTTCAAGGAATCCTCCGGCCTCAGCCTCCTAAGCAGCTGAAGAGAACAAGTGTGCACCACCATGCCTGGCTAACTTTTAAATTTTTTGTAGAGATGGGAGCTAGCCCAGGCTGGTCTACAGCTTCTAGTCTCAGGGGATCCTTCTCAGCCTTCCAAAGTGCTGGGATTACAGGCAGGAGGCGCTGCACCAGGCCCACAGTAACAATTTAACCTTTGAAAGACCAATGGACATTAGAATGGCTTGAGATACACATGTGGGTTCTAGGCCTTTAGCAAGTACCAGGGAGATGGCACTTAGAAAAGCAGTGAGCAGAAAACCCCACTGTGGTTTTGCATCTGGTTTAAATCAGGAAAAGTACTTCCCGTGAAAATGGAACAGGCTCATAATAATGTCCAACACGCCTCTACAAGGATTGGCAAACACTGATGTCCATTCTGAGGAGTGTGTGAACTTCAAGACTTGCTTTGTCTGAGGTTACACAGGAACTTAAGAAAACAGCTGAAATTAAATTTTAGACACACCAATGAACTAGGATTGAGGCTTTTTAAACAACTGGTGTCTACCATGACTCCAAGGAATATTAGCTGGCTGTGACTCTAATTATACTCAGGTGCAAAGGACAGACCATATATGGGAAGGGTAGAGAAGTAACTGAAATCTTTGTGTTCACACCAATAACCCATTGGGCATCTCAAGTAAGAACCTTTCCATAGCAATTTGTGTCCTACCGTGGTCAGGCTTTTTTGTCAATACAAAAATCAGCTCATTATCTGGGGTGTCCAGGTCTTGCAGGCTCAAGGAAGAATTGCTTATCACCACTCCCAAGTTCAGCTGCACTCTGAGTGGCTGCAAGGTCAGCCTGGGCGGCTCATCGTTCTTCCTCTGATGAAAGCATAAAATATTAGGTCTCATACAGATATTGGCTTAAGGAGAAAGAAAACGTAAGTTGTTTGGAGAGAATATCATTGTCACAGCTACTTTCTTTACCAAAATAGCATTTACTGTGCCACCATCTTTACTTTCCAGTCAAAATGGTTAGTTTGAAAAGAGGGCAAGTCACACACACAACCTATCCCCTTGATAGGAAGCAGATGGACATTCTACAAAAGTCTTCTCTGAATCTTACATGGCAATAATGACCATCTTTTCTAGACCAAAAATATGGACATGTGATTTCACAAGTCTGTTTTAGGGATAAAGGGCTTATTATCTGAACTCAGAACTGCGGTGGGAAGCCCCAAGCGTATCGCAGGCCTGCTCCAGGGCACTACATCTGAAAGTGTAGGTTTCAAAAGTTGTCGCCCTGACCTGTGCCAGCCCCTTTCTACCACTGTTCCTTACAGTGCTAAGGGTTCCACACTTTTTATTTTCCCAAGGCAAAAGATATTCCATCTTGAGATTTATCTTTTATCTTTCTTTCTCTCTCAGGGATGACAGAGCAAGCCTATATAGTTCCTCAAATGGGAATAAATACAGCATCAAGGAAAATATTTCTTTGATGTTACAATTAAAGGAATAAATATATTAAAATAAGAAAAGGCAAATATATAGAACCAAACACATTGATATCAGAGGAAGACAAGCATACATCATTTTCATCTAAAGATGGGACTGGCCAGGCTTTTCTGTCTGACTTACACAATCTGTTTTCCCACAGAATGAATAAATTTTACCCTGAAGTGGAAATTCAGATTTCTAACTCAAACCTTCCTCAAATGCCAACCTTAATTCTACAAGTGCCCTGAAGGCTATATTTTAAAAATGACCTTTAAAATTGAAGGTCAAATCCAATCTTCTTTGCTTCTGCGTGCACACACAGAGAGCCCTGGTCAAAGTCAACTTCCAAAGTTTTTACCTCAATGGTGATATTGATGCTGTGAACTTCTGAACGATTGGTTCCATCACTCACATAAAAACTAAAAATATCACGAGTTGGCTCGATGCTTTCATGAATACTCTGAGAGTAGTAAATGAGGCTTAACACAACATCTTGAACCGGGAAGGATGCCTCTAGGTCACTGGTAGTTTCAGGGCCAAAACGATCACCTGCATCAACATCAGGAGAGAATTGTTACCTTGATCCATCAATTCCTGCTTACTCAGCTATACTAGAAAACAAGGTATCATTTTCAACAAAAGATGAAAATGTGTTTGAGCATAAAGGTGGGAGAGAGGGGGGTAATCCCAAGACCAGGAATTGGAAGCCCTGGGGTCAGATCCCAATTTTCCTACTGACTATTTCTCATCTATTAATGGACATACTTGCCCTTCCATTTCCACAGGGAAGGAAAAGAGATACTCATGATATACAAAAAAAGCACTGAGAATGCCATTATTTTACACAACATAGAATCACTGGTTTTTTCCTTAGGAACCTCTGATAACAGAGGTCCTGGGGCACGTAACAGTACAAAAGCAAAGATTCCACCTTAAGCTCCAGTCGGTCTCAAAAACATTCTCTCTGGCATATTCTACAAGAGGAGCCCTTTCTCCACACCTGGAAAGGTTTACCATGTCACTTTCTTAGGAACCTCTCCATCATGTTTTCATTTGACTGCCTAGTCCCTTAAGGAAACCTCTGGGTGGCTGACTACACCACGGTCCTTGGCTATGGTGATGCCCAGGGACCATTCGGACACGGAGGTGCTCAGGTGCCGCTCAGACGTCAGGTGCCCTTCGGTACCACTCCAGTTCACAATTCTCATCCCAACTCCAAACACTGCAAAAGGCCCTGGGCACGAGTAAGCAATGTCTATGTGATGGATGCTTTGTCTTTTACTTGATTCTAATCTGAGTCTCTCTAATTGATTGAGTTTAAATTGTCACCACAATGTTCTTCTGCAGGGAGGAGAAAAAAGAAACCCTTGTGTTTCTGAACATTCCCTGGACATAAATCAACCCAGAAAAGTGTAGCTAGCAGATCTGAAGGCCCTAAGCCAGGGAGACACTCCTTCACATGGAAGACCCTGCCATTCCAGGGGACATAAAAGTGTGCTGGGAAGACTTGATAAAGAATCCCATGGAGAGGAGGGAAAGTTGGCGAGGATGTCCTTTCATCAACTCCCACCTCTGCCCAGCTTTCCCCCCACAGAAAATGCCATCTCCCCCTCTGCCCATGGATACTCCCACTAACTCTTCAAATTCCAACTCAAATGTCACTTGCTCAGATTTTTCTGCCTTCCCAGGCAAAAGTCACTGCTCTGTGCTCTGTACTCTCTGGGGCCTCTGCTCCTTTCCCTGGCCTGGTACTTTTCGCTGATTGTAATATCTAGCTTCATGTCTGCTCCCACTCCAGGCACAGTCCGTGTCTCGTTCACCTTTACATCCATTGTATCTAGCACAGACACTTAGGGAAAGAAAGCTAATTCTGCAATAAACAAATCTGAGTGCACACGCTGAAGGGGAAGATGGGGAAAAGATCTAAGATTTTGCACAGAAAGACGCAACCACTGCTAAATGAGCTTCTGGTAAGCAGGCTGGTGTCTCAGGCCCATGCTAGTGGCAGACACCTGCTGTCAATGGCCTCGCTGTGGGAGCTGCTGGCTGCACGTCAATTAGAGCCAAGTGCGGGTGCTCAGGATCCTCCGCACAGGGGCAGCAGCACAGCACGCCGCCAGGAGCTGTCTCGGCTGCCAGTCACAGCAGGGCTCAGGGGCCTGTGGGCAGGACGTGCCACTTGCCTTCCTTCTCTGTGACACCCGCCAGTGGGTGCAGGGCAGACGGTTCAGAAGAGGGGTGAGCAGGCAGACAGCAAGCATTTCAATTCATGTCATATCCACAGAAGGAGCTGAGACATCAGCTATGGCTCAGCTAAACTGCAGCTGCCTCACAAGAAAAGGACCGGAATTTTCACTTGCTGGCTCAGCTCTGCGTGTGATCCGCAAGGCCTTCTGCCCTCCTTGCTGATGTTCCAAATCGCCTTAGCCTGCTCTATATGTCAAATACCACTTAGTCATTTTCTAACATCATATACAGCATTCTTATTTATTAGGTTTTTTATCTGTCTCCCTCCAGCAAGATCTAAGTTCCCACGAAGGCAAGGCGTTTTGTCTGTTGTGTTTACTGATGAGCTTGAAGGGTCTGGCACACAGACAGGGCTCAGTACATGTTTGCTTTAACATGGTTCCACCCCTCTCCAGCTTTCTACCTCTAGGTTTGACAGGACACAGGCCGTCCCCTCCCCTGCCCCCTTCTTCCTGGGTCCCGCCTGTTCCGCAGCAGAGCTGGCACCTGTTCCCGTGTTCTCGATGTAGCCGTATTTGGGCAGGACGCTTAGTTTAATGATCTCATCTCCCTGGAGGTTGTCCTGATCATCAGTAGCAAAGAAATGGTGCAATGAGATGGGGGCTCGCCCTCCCTCCTCAACCTAAGGAAGAAGAGAACATGGGGAGTCCTTAGGCGACAGCACACAACCGCAGTGAGAAAGAACCGAATGGGAAAGTGTGCCTGCGTGACCTTCCAGCACCAATTCCTGCCTTTCAGGAGGCAGATCTCCACGGACAGAGGAGGGATGCGCCTGCCGTCACCTTCCAGCGCCTCCCAAAGCTACACTCAGACATGATGGCTTCTGTGTCTCCCTTCAAAGCTGCACTTCACTCAGTGATGGATCTGGTTGTAAAGCCGCTGCAGCCGGTTCTCACCACCCACCTTGGCTCAGCTACGCGGCAGAATGGTGCCTTCCTTCCGCACCGACACTCAAAAGCCCACAGGTGGAGAATGACAGATCGGTCCTCCCTGGATACTGTGGGGAGACTCTGTCCTAAGGCATCCCATCCAGAATAAAAGCCCTCTTCATTCTCTTGTGCTATGTATTTATAGGTGTGTAGGAAGAAAGGTTCACCGCATCTGAAAGCTGGTGCTTATCTTAATGATGTCAAGGAGGAAAATAAATCAGTATAAGCAGAAGCAGTTGCTCAAACTACCTTTCTCCTTTAGGGCCCATTTTGTGTGCTAACCCTGCCACCTCAGCCTGCTCGAGGTGGTCATGCCACTTCACTCTGAGCAACTCTGGTGAACTGCAGGGAGGTCTATGTTACCAAGAAGGCCGCCCTGATTCTGGGAATGGGGACAGTGCAACTGGCTTCCCCGAGTATGGAAATGGAAAAATGGCAGGAATATCAGTACCATTTAGAAAGAACTCAGTGTTTTATGGATTTTCAGTTGCTCAACAAAACCAGAAAAGCTCTTGAGATGCTGGCATTATGGGGAGCAGAATAAGACAGGGAATTGAAATTTACGGAATCCCTACCATGAACAGGGAATTGTGCCGGGGATTTTCATGCTATTTTATTCATCGTCAGAGAAATCCTTTATGCAGCAGGAATAGCAATATTTTAAAGCAAGAGCTGGGTAAGTCAGGGTACCATGTGGTAGTCTCAGTGACTTGGGAAGTTGAGGTTGAGGGTCACTTGAGATCAGGAGTTAGAATCCAGCCTGAGCAACACACAGGGACTCTCTCTCTAAATGTGGAAACTGAGTCACCAAGCTAGTAACAAAACAGGCACTTGAACTCATGTCTGGGTGACTTCAACGATCAAGATACATTATATGATCCCCTCCCTGATGGAACTGTCACTATTGTGGACAGTGCTCAGTGTTGACCGGATTGAAGGTGTGACCTGAGGACAATGTCCATGTTTTAGTTGCTGCCAACATCAGATTGTAAACTCCTCAAAGATATATTCTACTTCTAATTATATACCCAATACTAACACCATCTAGTATAGGACATAAATATTTGTTGACTAATTAAATAATGTAGACAGAATGATTTGATCTTCTGTACACTTATTTTCATACTTTTCAAAAATCTCATGATTGAAAACCACACATATCCTGATACCATTGCCTAGGTATTTGGGGTGGGGAGGGGAACTGGGCAGCCAGTGTAGGCAGAAATCTTTAGCTTACCCTCCCACAGACTTGAGCTCTCGATAGCACTCACTGCTTATTGATCTGAGAATTGTTTACCGTGATAAGGTCAGCGAAAGCAAAGAGTGCAGGTGGATGTCTGACAGGAGTGATGATGATGGTAAACATCTGATTGTCCAGATGGTTGTGGTCCGTGTCAGAGACAGAGAAAGAGAAGTTATCAGTAACCAGATGATCATAAGTTTCAAACACAGCTGAGTACCTATAAGAAGTCAAAAAGAATTGAATGAAGGAGACACACTGATAAGCCAGGTAAGATGACCACATCTTTCTTTAAAAATGGGTGCCCCGTTTTTTTTAGCAATATATTCTTTCAAGGGAGCTATAATCAGTTGCTTAAATATTTTAACACAATTTTAAAAATTCTATGAAATAACGCATACCTAATTTTCTCGTTGTTGATGTCTTCCATTGTGAAATTTGAAATCTCTGAGAGTTCTTCCACCTCAGGCCCTGAGGTTCTTAAGAGAGTACCGTACATAGGCAGAGAGCTTAACCGGATCCAGATCTCTGCATCGGGGGAAGAGTCGTCCTAGTCAGGAAAACATGAGGCAGGACGTGAACACACATTTGCAGAAATAAATACTTCCAGTAGTTACAGAACTGTGGGTGCTTCTTTCTCTGCTAATTGGAAAAGCCTCCTCTTTCTCTTTATCATAAAGCAACACCATTTCAAACTGTGTGAAAGTCCTTCTATTTATTCCTCCTAAAATGCCTCTTTGATAATGTCTTTTTCTAAAAGTAGCTCAAGATAAGAGCAGGGAAATACACTCTAGGTCTGGAGCATAAAACAAAGACATGGCCTACAGTTCTCATAAGAGCCATACAAGATTTTGTTTTTACTACAAGCTTCTAGTGAGGAATAACACATGTCAGCTGTAAGTCATCTACCTATAAACAAACATATAGGCTTCTTCCAGGATTTCTAAGGATGGTTTGTTTTTTGGAAACAAGTAAAATTACATTATAACATACAATACAATGATAAAAGTCTGTGAAACAGAAGGAAGTTATTTAGCTTAGCCAATGACTCACTTTAACATTTCACATGATAAAATTTTGAATTAACAAAGGAATCTATGAAGTCTTAGGGATTTCATTCTATCAGGATTGAATCTATAAATGTTCTCTCCCCAGGATGCCTCATCTTCACTGAGACCATTTATTTCTCTTTCCTCCAGCATTGTTTATTGAGAAATAAAATTGCTTTTCTGTGTTTCACAAGGACAATAACAATGTCTTAATGAACAATTTGCTCTTTCTTCAAGGATAGTCTTGGAACTATCTGGGAAGCAAGGCAACATCTTTTTGGGAAGTGCCTCTGAGTCATTTGTCTTTTAGAGCTGTTGATAGTGAGAATAGGGGCATTCCATGTTTCATAGAGCAACAATGAAAATAAATGTTGCACGGTCAACCGTGCTTCCAAATCATGTGTTCGTGGCTGTGGCTGTAGCTGTCCTGCAGAGTCAGCTGAGGAACAGGACCAGGAATGTGTGCACGGATAGCAGGTGGACAGGGGACAGGAGGCGTCAGACTACTCTCATTTGTATCCACAGGGGTCTTTTCAAGTTAGAAGTTCAGAGCCTCAATGCAAGATCACAGATTTCCACATCGCTTGATACTAGCAAGACTTCAAAACTTCAGAGAAGTTCCCCTAAATTTACAGTCTTTTAAATAAGTTTCTCTGTTTTTCCACATGAATTATCAAATATAATATATCAGCTTCCAAAAGACTATTTCCTAATATTACAGTGAGGTCCCTCTGATAAGAGAATTTTAAAAACACAGCAGAGAGTTTTAAGATGTTGTCTTCTGAGATGGTGATAAATAACACAGATGGTTTCTAGCTCTCGATTAGAATGAAGAGCTTCAAAATTTCACACTGGCAAATGTGGCAAAAGAAAAAAAAAAGCGGATGGTGCCTGTGGCTCAAAGGAGTAGGGTACCAGCCCCATATGCTGGAGGCGGTGGGTTCAAACCCAGCCCCGGCCAAAAACTGCAAAAAAAAAAAGCTTATTTCATGTCAGACATTTCTCATTATGTTTCAATCACAAATGACTGCTGGGTTTAAAAAAGTGGGAAATCAGCTAAATTTCTGTTTTTCCTAAAAATCCCATTTCATAACTTAAAGAAAATCACTATTTTAGAATATCAAAAATATTGTGGGTACACAGAAATACATAAGAATATGGACCTTTTTCCCATGTAACTTTCCTGCTCAAAGACCATTATCCCTTTTGTATTAATCTACTTTTTCACTTTCATTGTATTATTTATATATCCATCAACCTACCATTCAGCACCTTAACACTTTCATAATAATACCCAACATTTACCCAAGTGCTCTTCCTTCATCCTGTCCTTACTGACTACAAATCTTCTTTCTCACTTTCCTGAATTTCTTAGTATAGTTTGGTAAGTGACTAAAAGGTATATTTTTAGGTTTTTTTAAATTTATAAACATAGAGTTGACCCTTCTTATATGGGACTTTCTTTTCACTCAATAGTAGACGGCTACGATCCATCCTTGTTGACATTTGCAGCTATAGTTCATCTGTTTTGAGGATAATAGTCTATTGAGTGAGTATCACACAAGTTATCTGTTATCCTGTTGATGGGCATTTGGGTTCTCTCACTGTTTCTGCTGTTGTAGACAGTACTGCTGTGAATGTTCTTGCACGTGTTCTGTGTATATTTGAGAGTTCCTCTTGGGTAGAAATCTGGAGATGAGCAGTTAAGGCATATGAATATTCATGCTCATAAGACAATGCCAAATTCTTTCCCAAACTGGCTGAGTTAAAGAACATTCTGTAGCTGCATTTCCTCTCTAACTTGCACAAGATGGTATGTGGTGTGCTTCCCTTGTTCACCAATACAGCTGAGTATCTCCTCATATGTTTATTGCCCATATGTGTTCCTCTTCTGTGAAATTTCTATTCATGTCTCTTGCTCATATTTCTATTGAATTATCTTTTCTTCTTGATGTGCAGAAGTTTTATATTTTCTTTGTTGTTTTTGGTTATACGTGCTACAAGTGTCTTTTTCTAATTTGTAGTGCTCTGCTTTCTGCCTTTACAGTGTGTTTTAACGAATACAAATTTAATTTTAATTTAGTCAAATTTGTGAACCTTTTCTTTTCTAGTCGGCAATTTTTGCTTCTAGTTGAAGAAATTCTTCCCTTTCTCGATATCATAAGAACATTTATCTATACCCTGCAAAGAAATATACAATTTTACTTGTAGCCTGGAAGTTCTTGATTTGGAGATATTAACCTTTCTGGAGCTAATATCTGTGTAGGGCATGAGGCGCAGTACAAATTAACATTTTTGCGACATCATCATTTGTGTAGGTCCATGTTTTAAATTGTTCCTCCTGTTTCCACTGATTGAGCTTTCTCTCTCTGTTTTATGTCAGAGGTCCACGTGTCGACTTGTTTCTGGACTCTTTGATATATTCCTGGGCTACACTCATTTAAATAGCATACATTTATATCAAATTTTGATGTCTGGTGGGGGAAGTCCCCTTGCCACCTGACGACTTTTTTTCAGAATTTTTGCCCTTTATCTTTCTTATATATTTTAGAATCAATCTATTAAGATCCACAAAACCTCCATTGGGCTTTTGATTGGAACCAAATTGAACTGAAAGAACATTTGATAGAAGAATTGATACCTTTTCAATATTAAATGTTCTTACTCTTGAATATGGCATATCTCTTCCCTTATTTAGTGCTTCTTAAATGTCTGTCAATTAAATGTTATAACTTTTTCTAGAGAAGTACTGCCTGATTTTTTTTAGATTTAGTCCAAAAGACATAATTTTTTTTCAATGCTACATCAATGGTATCATCTTTTTAGTTATATTACTGGCTATTTTTTGGTTCATGCTGTTGTTTTCTATTCATTCTATAGCTGGTCCCTTGGCAAATTCACCTTTTATTTCTAATCCTTTGTCAAGAGATTCTTTGGATTTTTCTTTTTTTTTTTTGAGACAGAGCCTCAAACTTTTGCCTCGGTAGAGCGCAGTGGCATCACAGCTCACAGCAGCCTCCAACTTCTGGGCTCAAGTGATTCTCCTGCCTCCGCCTCCCAAGTAGCTGGGACTATAGATGCCTGCCACAACGCCCAGCTTTTTTGTTGTTGTTGTTGCAGCCATCATTGTTTGGTGGGCCCAGGCTGGATTTGAACCTGCTAGCTCAGGTGTATGTGGCTGGTGCCTTAGCCGCTTGAACCACAGGCGTGGAGCCTCTTTGGATTTTTCTATATAGTTAGGCACAGCATTACTTCTTCCTAGAGTTACACATCTTTTGTTACATTCTGATATGTGTGATATGTAATGTTATTATACATGGCAACACATTTTGAATAGTGCATAGAAACACTGTTTCCTTATTAAGATTAATTATATCTTCCCCATATTATAGATGGGAAAACTGAAGCTTAGAGAGTTTAAATAACTTGCGAAGGGTCATGATGCTAGTAAGTGGTGAGTTTTGATTAAAACCCATCCATTCTAACTCCAGAACCATTATCATTCCTCCTCTACCTGTTCACTCTCTGTGCACGGCAAACCATGTACCTTTTTTTAAGAAGCAAAGCACACAAAATCCCATTTTTACATTTTGTCTCTTTCAACATTATATCACTAGGATTTCAGATGGCTTTTCCAACCTTTCCAGATATTCACTGGAAACTTTCTAACTATGCATATCTGGAAAAAATTTTTCATGGCACTAGGTACAAAATTCTTCTACAACTCTCAGAGAAAGTTAGTACATAACTGCACCAAGTCTTTAAAATGTATGCTGTGCTTTCGGCAGGCTAGAATAGTTCTTTTGGAGTCTTTCTGCTCTAGTGCATAAATTCACATTCAATCAATTTCTGAAAATACATGTTCAGTTGCCAATGGGCTCGCATTTTGATGTGCAGCTTATAATATGCAGTTAATGGACAGGAACTACTCCAGGAGTGCTATTTTGGTCTGTGAAACATTTTTCAAGCCTTGGTGGTCTATTGATTAAATCTGGATTCATACATTTTTATGAATTCACGAGTTTCATAAGATTCAAAAGACCATAACGTATGGCAAAAATCACCTGTCAATTAAAAAAAAAAATCAAAGCTGTTCTGAAACCATAGGAAAAAAAAAATTCAAAGCTGTTTTGAAACTATAGTAGACTCCGGAGAAGAATCAGGGTGGAATGCAGTTTCTCATAATTTAAGAAAAGACCATTTGAGGGGAAAATCTGTGCAAAAGCGATTGTTCCCAGGCCATCGCTTTATCTTACATGCTGCTATTCAGAACTACATTTGATAGGAAAATTCTTTAGCGCAGAAAATGATTACTCGAAACTCTACATTATTTAGAAGTAAAAAAAAAAAAAAAAGCAGTCCAGACCATTGGTTGCAATTTCACAATTAGTAAAAGAAAAATTCCGTACTAAGAATACCATTCAGATAATCATTCTTACTTTCAAGGCATTATGAAAACTACTCATTATTGTGTTTATAAACAGAATACGTATCTGTGTACAACAAACATACCTACAAACTAAAATTAACTATCTTTAATATCCTTAGCTCCAGAGGTAGAATCAAAGAAGGGTGATGAGTTTAATTACCCAGGATCACGTATCAAGTTAGGGCCAGACTAGGGGAAAAACCCTGGACCCTGATCCTCTCTGTGGCCAGCACCACACCCTTCTTTTGGGCGTGAGAGGGAGGGAGAGTCAGTAATTGTGCGTGGAACTCTGGCAGAGAAGCACTGCCACAGGGCAGGCGGGTGTTTCATCTAGAGGGGACTGGAGAGTGCTGTGGATGGAGTGTGGGCTTCCTCTCAGGGCCCACTATTAGTTATGGACCGGGTAAGCTCTAAAATGCTCTTTTTCTAAAATTCTCATCAGAAACATAATGGATAGAACTTAAACAAAGGGGATTTGGGCTTTGCTGAATGTTTCCTGTGACAACTACCCATCCCTCAGACATTCCCTGTGTTTTCATCAAAGTTTTGTTTATTTGCTTCTGTTCGTGAGGTGCTGGAAGAAGCCAGGATAAATAGTGGAACCGGTTTTAAGAACAGAAGTGCAGGCAAGTTGAGAAAAAACTTCCTTACATGGCCAAGTATCTGCCACCCCCAACGCAGCATGGCGCTGCTTTCTGATCAGCCCTACAGAGGGCGCAGTGGAGAACAGAAAGAAAAACAGGACTTACCACGTATGCCAGGTGGGACCTGGTGAGCACAGCTGTCCCTTTGCTAGCGACCACGATGCTCAGGGGGCAGCTGGCGGCCAGCTGAGGCCCTGGGCTCTCTGACAGTGACACCTGTACCCTCACTTCCAGCGCCGTCACTGTGATGCCATCTGTGATGGAGAGCTCCATGCTGTCTTCCCGCGCAGGGGAACCGTCGTGCAGATACCGCAGGGCATTCTTCTCAATGTCCTCATAGGTGAAAGTGTCACCTTCCAAGAATAAAACATGCTGCAAACCCAACTGCTTCTGGGAACAATACTTTTCCTGTACACAGCACTTTTATCCTCAGGATTTCAAGCTCCATATAGGATCAGAAACTCCAGGAGTTATAAGCCAATTAATCCCACTATCCACTCAATATAGGATTCCCTTTACAACACCCTTGAATAAGGATGATTAACTCATAACACTTAAGATAATAAATTATGTTTGATGAACCTCTAAGAGGTCTTTGTTTTAATTGGAGGCATAAGATTTTTAAAATTAAAAGTTGGAGAATATAGTCGAAGTTTGAAACCCAAACTGTGTAGCCTAGAGTACTAATTTGAGATAGATTTAATAGGTATTGTGTGAAAAAAGTTTTGAGGTTAGACACTCTCAGGAAAAAAGAAATAAACTTTAAAATGCAATTTTTTAAAGCTGGAGGACCAGGAACTATAAACTTTCCAGCACACAATTATAAAAGCTTCTCAAAGTTACAATGGAATCCTATTTATGAGAAATGCCTCTTAGCGCTGTGAACCCTAATGATTCCATAAAAGGCAGCTGAGAAATTGCTCTTCTTGGATGTTACATTTAACCCTATCTTCTGATAAATCATTGGCCCTAATAATTGGCATTATGTAATGAGAAGAAAGAATTTACTCATTTGATGTATTTCTCATCTAAACCTTTTATTTTCAGCAGTGTGTTAGGGTTTTTTACTGGTGTTAGTGGTACAGTGACCATAAAAGGATAATCAAACTTTTGACCAACATCTTCTACATTAATTGCACAAATATAGGTTAAATGCAATGTGAAAGAAACTGGGCAATGACCATTAGGTTTCTAAAGTAGCTACCTTGGCGTGTTTCAAATCTATTCTAACAGCACTTCTTTTGTTCGGTAAATTTTTGAAAGTCTAACTTTGTGACTCCCAAATGCCCATTGGTTATTCTTAAAAATTCCATCTACTTTCAAAGGCAAAAGATTTTCCCCCCAGCAATATACAGTCTATTACTACATCTCTAAAACGGTTCATACAAAGATTTTGAGAAAGTACAGACTGTTAGAATAAGATACAGCATCCTGAGGTGACTACTCTGAAAAGGATAACAGTTACTTGATATATGTAAGTGCTGACCACTAAAAAATTTAGATTTAGTTGTGTTCTGTTTTTTTTTTCCTTTTTTTATCTTAAACATGTAGGATTTTTTATAATCAGAGAAAGCACAGTAGATGTTACTTGGGAAAACTGGTCATATTACCACACTGGTATGCTGCATAGGTAACACTTCAGAAGTGTGTTCCCTTTTTTTTAGTGCATGAAGATATGTATATTAAGACTATGGAGTCACTGCTAAAAATATCGTGACAATTCACATACAGATTAAGGCCAAGAAATTCATTTCCACGAACGAACTATAGGAAGGTGGCAGCTGATACCCCATACGGCTACAATCCCCAACCTTTTGGACACCAGGGTCCAGTTTCATGGAAAACACGTTTCCACGGAAGAGGGGGCATTAGGTTCTCATAAGGAGCTTGCAGCCTAGATCTCTCCCATGTGTTCCTGTGAGAAGCCCATGCCGCTGCTGATCCGGCAGGAGGCGGAGCCCAGGGGGTGACACGAGTGATGGGGAGCGGCTGGAAACACAGATGACGCTTCCCTTGCTCACCCACCACCCATTTTCTGCTGTGTGGCCTGGTTCCTAACAGGCCACAGACCCATACTAGACCCACACCAGGCTGGGTGTGTGGCCCAGGTATTGGGGACCATAGCCATAAGGTGTTGTTTTAAATGCATTAACCCTAAGTTTCAGAAATCCATCTATTTAACCTATAATTTAAGGAAACAGCATCACAGTTTCTAAGGTAGGGACAGGGGCAGGTGGAGAGTAGGGAGTGGGAGGGGGCAGATGAAGAAGTTTCAAACATCAAGGCCAATGAACTATATACAAAAGGAAGTATCTCCTCTAAGAGCTAGCCCCACAAAGAGACTTTTCTTCTTGTCTAAAACCCATAAAACTGACTATAGAGCAAAAAGTCCTTTGAGCAGGGCAGTGATGGAGTGTGTGGCTACCTGCAGCCAGGGGCCTCTGGAGCCCAGGTGTGTCCTTAAGGAGTGTACCATGCTGCGGAGGTCTCCGGAGCTCAAAGAGGAGTTCTTCACGTGCTGTTTCGGCATCTCTTGCTACCAGCTGAAGTCCTGCAGCGAGGAGAATAAGAAAGAGAACGGGTATGTTAAAAAACTGCATATCTGCTCGGTATACATAGCCACAGGCCAGGCTAGCAGCCATGCCATGGGTACTCAGAAAGTGCCCAGTCAAGCACAAAAGAGTGAAAACTGATAGTACCGTCCATTTCCAAATTCCAAGTAGCTTCTTCTAAAGGTTCACTTACAACTAGGTAGTTCTGAACTCTGAACACCTTTTCTCTTCCATATGAATGAGGACAGCATAGAGGACATGAAAAAGTAGGGCAGTCCTGACCAGCTGGGGTAGATTTTCTTCTAGAAAATACTCCCATAAACGATTTTTCCTTTTCGTGGTTTTTTCTCCCTTCTTTTCCTGAATCTGTAGAAGAGCCAAGTTTAATGATGGCTGTGATGGACGTCATGAAAGCTGTCAGGTAAAAATGAGGGTCGGCTTTGTACACACCCATGTGTTTTGTTCTGGTGATTAATTTTACCCACAAGAGGAAACTGAATAGGATCGACAGTCCACATCCAACAAAATCGCAGCATCTACTGCTTATTAATAAAAGTCATGGTAAAAGAATAAACTGCTCAAGAGAAGTTAAGTACACTAACAAGTAAATAAAATTGTGTGAAATAACAGGGTGAGCTCTGGCTCTTCGTAACTTCCGACGGTTACCGTGATCTGTCATTTCTCCCACTACTCTTCCCTTTCTAAATAGAAATAAGAGCAGTCACTGAGGCCTGCTTCCTTCCATACTTCCCTCTCTGCTCTCTGTCACTTCACGTTTTAGTTATGGCAGCAAATCTAACTCTTGGAGGCCAGAAAATGAATCCTGTGTTGTGTTCCACCACCGAGCATTGGCCGCAGAAGGCTTCATTTCCTTCTCTCTGTCCTGCTTCTATTTACAGGAAAATGGGCTTTGGAAGGAAGGATGCAGGTGCAAACGCATACAACTTCTAGAGGTCACTGCTTCTTGGCAACCATTAAGAGGTTTAAAGAGGGTCTGCTGCAGAAGTAGGGTCCTATTTCCAAGGCCACGTCTCTTTCAGGCTCCCTGCTCTTACCTACAGAAGCGCTGCCTCCCGCTTTGACCTCCACCAGCGGAGCTGTGACTTGGAACATCGGCAGCTGCCGGTCAGTGGGAAGTAAATGAATGGTGAGGGCCATCTCTGGACTTGTGTGTTCTCCGTCTGAAACTAGAAAAGGTAAACACACACACACACACAGAGATAAATCACGAATGGACTGGTCAGCTTCCGTTGTTCCCACAATTAGGCAAACAGAGGCGTTTTTAGATTACCTTAATACTTCGAAGAGATGTTTACAAATTGGAAAAAGTAAGCAAGCAAGAAGGATGCTAAGAGCTATTTTAACAAAGTTCTTTCTATGGATAAGAAAAAGGAGAAAGGGCCACCATAATACCATTATTCTATGAGGCTACTTTCCTAATTAGGTGATCATGACAAATGACAGTGGAAACGAAGGTGATATGAAGTATGTGCTCTCAGACGGTGCTGGTCAAGACTGTTACTTATGGGAGTGTTTTTTGACTCAATTCATTTCCTTAATGTTCCAGAGAAATATTTTCTTTCATGAGCTTTTAGAAATGATATCTCTATGTCTCATTAGGAGTTTTCAGAGGACAATATCCATCCAAATGTCTCCAATGGCATTTGTTTGGACGTAAGCAGATCCATTTTTACCTGCTCATTATGCAAAATACCATAAATAGAAGACAGCTTGGAGAGCAAAATGGGGACCTTAAGATTTTATTTGTCTGCATTTTCTGACATCCGAGTGAATGCTGACCTCCTGATCCCTGCTCTTATTGCCACACACCCCCTCCTTTCTCCAGAAGCCACGTTTGGAGGGATATCTGTGCCATCCTGTCATCGATATGTTTATCTGTAGTGGCTACTGAGAAAACCTGGACTGCTAATCATTTTAAATGTGTGATAAGCTTGCTTATGGCTTGGTTATTAGAAAGAGTTTCCTTTCTCACTTTCTTCTGGACTTAGTAACAAGTCAGCAGGAATCTCACCTCTTCTTAAGCAAAATACAGCATTGCTTGGTGCCCTCTAGTAATGATTCAGTTCTGGTTTTAGATTTTTGTCTTTTCCTTGAGACAGATCTGCAATGTATGGCTAGATTTTAAGATACACTTCACATCCTAGGAAGTCCAAGAACAGCCCCACTCAAGATGAGAAGACGTTATCCACGTGAGAATGAAGGTTTTATGGTTCTGGTCAGTCAAGTGCCAACACCACCGTCTCTACTTCTTAGCTAATGTTTCATCTCTTCTCTGGATAACCCAAGATAGAAACAGATGATTCTAAATTTTTGAGAATTGGGCAATAAATATACACTTTTCCATAAATTTCATTAGATTCAGGATTCTCTGAGATTACTGGAATCTAAGAAATAAAGGATTAGAAAATTTCTTTTTAAAAAAATTTTTTTTTCACATTAGTTTTTTTTTCTAAGTGGAAATGTCTTTGTTTTGTGTTGCTTATAACACAATACCTGAAACTGGGTAATGTACAAGAAAAGAAATTAATTCTTTACAATTATGGAGGCTGAGAAGTCCAAGGTCCAGGGGCACATCTGGTGAGGGCTTTCTCACCAGTGGTGACTCTCTGAAGAGTCCTGGGGTGGCTCAGGGCCGGCGTCGAGGGCCCTGAACATGCTCATGTGCTGTCTCAGGTCTATCTTTCTCTTCTTCTAAAGCCCCAAGCTCTTGTCCCAGAATAACCTGTCAATCCACTAATCCATGAACAGGTCACTCCATTCATAATGACCAAACCCACATAGGTTCTGATCACTCTTGAAGGCCCATCTCACAATACTGCCACACTGGGGATTAAACGTAAACACGAGTTTTGGAAGGGACATTCAAGACATAGCAGGGAGGAAGTTTCAAGAGGCTTTAACATCCTTCTTTTACAGAGGAAGGAAGGATAGGCCCTAAAACTGAAAGGGCTTTGGTCACATCACACACTGTTCAGTGTGACCAAGGAACATGCATTGCACATCCTCTGTATATATGTGGAAGAAAGTTATTTTCTGGTACACATCACATAACAAGAAAATATACCACTAGTGGGTAGGGTTTCACTGGCTAATGTAAGAACATGTGATCAAGATGTTAGCAATTACATGTCTAGCCCTCTTTTTAAGCAACGTCTCAAATTTCTCTGAGAAACAAACTGCTCTCTGGGTCAAATGCCTCTGGGACCACTGGCCACCTGTGTACTCCCCACTCAGAGCTGCTCTGCAGATCTGTGTTTGTCTAGAAGCTGGCCATCTTGAGAACATGGCTTTTCTCCTCATCTTAGCTGATTAACCAAAGTGGGTTATTTTCCCTCATTCTGTGGATTCCTGTCAGGGCACTTAGGCTTTTCCTGTCTTAGTTCATTATGTGTTGAATATAAAATTCTCTCCCACCAAACTTTCCTAAAAGAGATGGCTTCCCAACTATCAGACTGAAAAGGTCTTTCTTCTTCTTGGGTTCAAGTTGTAGTTGCAAAAAACAGGACACTTGGGCAGAAAGAAGATAATTTAAGGTCAGCCCAAGGTCTGTTCCCTCTCTCCTGTATAATAGGTTAAAGGCTCATTTAACTTAAAGTCCTAGAGAAGACAGTTGTTAATCCTTCCCCTACTCATACTTTCAGGCGAGAGATGGGGCTTGGAAACCAAACTGGAGTACACCAGGACACTTGTTTTTCACGATCAACACTCATGCACATCAGACTAAACTATCCCATACTTGGATTCTGACACTTGTATTAAAAATCCTGGTTCTACTGTTCAGCAGCAGTGAAGCCTGAGCAGATCATTTACTCTTTTTTTGTTTTTTTAATTAAATCATAGCTGTGTACATTAGTGCAATCATGGGGTACAATGTGCTGGCTTCACATACAATCTGAAATATTTTCATCAAAATGTTCAACATAGCCTTCATGGCATTTTCTTAGTTATTGTGTGAAAACATTTGTGCTCTGCATTTAGTAAGTTTCACCTGTACCCTTCTAAGATGCACCATAAGTGTGATCCCACCAATTACCCTCCCTCCACCCAACCTCCCCCCTCCCCTCCCTTGCCCCTTTCCTCATATTCTTGTGCTATAGTTGGGTTTTAGCCTTCATATGAAAGCTATAAATTAGCTTCATAGTAGGGATGAGTACATTGGATACTTTTTCTTCTATTCTTGAGATACTTTGCTAAGAAGAATATGTTCCAGCTCCATCCATGTAAACATGAAAGAGGTAAAGTCTCCATCTTTCTTTAAGGTTGTATAATATTCCATGGTATACACATACCACAATTTATTAATCCAAAGAAGACAGGCACACGGCCTATAGGCACATGAAAAAATGCTCACCATCCTTAATCATCAGAGAAATGCAAATCAAAACCACTTTGAGATATCATCTAACTCCAGTAAGATTAGCCCACATAACAAAAATCCCAAAACCAGAGATGCTGGCGTGGATGTGGAGAAAAGGGAACACTTCTACATTGCTGGTGGGAATGCAAACTAATA
>CAUYRH010025505.1:0-29227 GCA_963574655.1 Perodicticus potto
AGGTCAGAAGCACTTATTCAGTGATGCTAAAAGAAAACCATATTAGGATTTTTCTAGCTGTTTCCTAAATAATAACTTCAAACTTTCTTTTGGCTCACAAGTGTAGGTGGTCTGTGGTTGGCTGTCTTCATTGTCTGCCTCGGAGGGGCCTTTTATCTGTGTCCTTGCACAGATGAACCAGCGTTGCACACTTCTCACACAGACCTCAGGCTTTCTGACATCTGGAAAAAGTGCTTTGATAATTGGACTTTCCAGCAAAATTCTCATTCAATTAGATTCACGTAAGACTATCCTTTGCTTACAGTTTGGATGATAGCAGCACCTCTCCTTTGACTTGGCAATGTTAGAAGCTATTTGGATAAAAATGAAAAAGCATTAGAGAAATTTTCACACTCCTGCTGGAGGGGCGTAAGAGATCGTCACTCATTCTCTCGACCACAGCTGAGAAAGCTTCTTAACTCTCCCGGATCATCTTGGTCTATTATACTGAGGCCTGAACTCTTGATGTTAAGAGCTGGCCTCTCAAAGGTTTCGTCCCCAGGTACGAAGCAGGGTTGATGCAGGCCCCTCTTGAGCACAGGGGGAGCCAGGCCTGCAGAGGAAGCTAGCCTGGAGCAGACCTGCCTTTGTCGGCCTTTAAGGGGCTGAGCGACGCAGATGAATTATCCACCCCACCCAGAGTTTCAGGCTGCTGGTTGTACCTCCCTTTCCCGAGCCTAGCGAGAAGTTTCTGTAGAACATTTGTTGTTCTGAGAGAGGTTTGGCATGAGAATGTAAAGAGAATGGGAAGAAACAGGAGAGAAAAATCACCGAGATGAAAGATGAACAAGATTTATGAAGGCAGCCCACCCCTCACCCGCTGCAGCCCCACGGCTCCCGAGATGTGTTTTCCAGCCACTCGGGCAGTCCTGCTCTAAATGAGGCAAGCTAGCAGGCTGCCATCACTGCCTTTGAAAGACTGTCAGCGGATTATAGATCTTCCCCATATAGTAATTCTCTTCAAATCAAGCCTATATTTTCCATCACATCACTGCTGAATTTATTCTCCCCCTGGAGAAGCCTAAGCCTTTGTTTATGTCCTTTGAATGCTGGTCTCATATCCACTGCTCTCCTATTTCCTTTCAGCCGTGTGGTTACTTGGCCAGGTTATATAGACTTCAGCCTTCGCAGTACGTTTCCTTCCAATCTGTAATTATTTTCATGCTGTTCTCTAAATGTCCTATGAGTATTGTCATCTTCTGTGCTTTGGTCCTTCCCTGTGTGGGGAGGGTCGTGGGGCCGCGTGCACACTGTGCGTGGAGCTGGGTTTGGTAGCTGAGCGTGGCAATCTTTATCTGGCTTCTACTCTTGCTTTAAGACAAGTTATTAGAGCTCTTGGAGTCCAGAATTTCTTGTTAATGACAGAATGATTTTTGTCTTCAATTCCCTCATACTCTGTTACCCCCATGCCCATTCTGGCTGCTGTTTATCTCATCCTCCCTACAATCTGTCCCCACCTTGTCTTATGACCCTCTTGGATATGGGACAAGGTCTGGGGCACACAGAAGAGAAAGGACTCGTCTTTGTGACCCTCCCAGCAGGGGAGGGGATGGGAAAAGATAGCGCTTGTATAACACAGACCAAACTGAATCTGGGCAGAGTGAGAATTTGAACCTGGAACGAAGGTCTTGAACACATGGAGTGCTTGCCCTGCAAGCCAGGCTTTCTGGAGACCAACCTCGAGGCCACCTGTCTCCCCACACCACTCAGCCAGCTCCTCGCTTGTCTCAGAACACACAAGGACTTCTCTGTTACTTCGTTCTTGCTTTCTTTCTTTCACTGAATTTCAGGCTTTCGATGCTATTTTTCTCCCATATGTGCTTCGATTTTTAAAAGAAATTCATCTGCATTTTTTTGTTTTATAAAAAGGTCTTCAGAAAACCTGAAAACCATTAGGACTTTGAAAGGGTGCTTGATTAAGATTCCACCCTGCCCCCCTCCGTTTAAAAGGGAAAGTGCTTCAAAGTCTTACAGCTGTGAAGAACATATTTTTAGGTTCCTTGTGGTTACTTTAATGCCTGACCTTTCTTTGACATTGCGTTTGAGAAAGGCTGGGGATATCTCCAGAGATAAAAATTTGATTCTCCGTTCTCCATGCCAAGTCCCATATAGTCAGCCCTGACCCATCTTGTTAGAGTTAAATGCTGTCTCCTCTCACTCACGTCCCTTGAGCAGAGCGTCACAGACCCTCTGGGGCCCGCTCCTGCCTACTCCTCCGTCCCCCAGTGCACACCAACAGGACTTGCTCTGCCTTTTCTCACCTCTGATGGCTTTTTGCCCTCTCTTGGCTCTTGTGTGCTGAGGGTCTGGGTGTGAGGCTCAGCCTGGGTCCTGTTTCTTAGAGGGATCTGCTTGGTGGACCTGGGCCTGTGTCCTGTGCCCTGAGGCACCAGCCATGTAGTGCCTGCCCTGGTCCCCCAGGTGGCCACACAAACAGCCATGGCCCTTTGAGGCCCACGTGCAGTCTTGCACATGGCGGTGAGGAGTGGCCAAGGGGTGTCGTGTGAGCAGAGTGTGCCAGTGGGGCCTGCCAGTGGATAGAGCCAGGGAAGGAAGGCAGGAGGTGAGGACACCGGCTAGGTGCTGCGTGACAGGGTGCAGCTTTCCTGAAGTCCCTGTGTTCTGCTGCAGAACTTGGAGTCTGTGAATCCCAAACCAGTAATTGTCCGTCCAGGTGTATTTATCCGTGTAAAGGCATAAACATGTTGAATGATGTGCTGCCTGCTGTGTAACATTTACACGCTGAGACCAGTCCTAGGCGAGCCTTGCTTTATGCTCTGGCCTAGACCTGCTGGAATGGTCAGGAGCAGGCCTGCATGTGGTACAGAGGACAGCGGTGTGATTGCTTTGCTTGGGGTGAACACTGTCAGAGAAAAGGGCTTTTTGCTGGACGAGAGGGGAGGCTGGAGGCTGAGTCCTCCAGCCCAGTCCCTCAGGGTCCCTAGAGCTTTTCTAGCCAAGTGTTGGCCCCCTCGAGGGCATGTGGCTTTCTGGGGAATGAGCTGTGATGCTTCTGGGGTCCGTCAGCCTGGGGAAGCCAGCGCTGGCCAGGGCCCTTGTGGACTGTGGCTGGCTTTGCAAGCTGGCAGGCACAGGGGCCTGCTCTGATTGATTACACTGAACCCAGCGCATTGCCTTTCACGCGGGGGGGCAGACATCCTGTTCTCTGACACGGGTCACTCGCACCGTGTGACTCTCAAAGCCCCACTCACCCCGGTCGCAGAGCCTTGCATTCCTTAGGGAAAGGGTTAGACAGAGTTGTGTTCTTTCCCCAGGTAAATAAAAGTGAAACATCTTCCAATGGTGATTAGAAACAAAAATCCTCCAAATATTATTAAACATTTTCATGCTTAATGAAATAAACTCTTCAAAGTAATATGGAAAAAATGATTTCATTTAAACACCTTTTAGCCAAAAACACTTAAGCTGCGTGTTACGTAAGTGCAGGACAGAGACTCCTGCAGGGCTCGCCGCACGTCCTGAGGCCTGTGGTTCAGCGACCAGCCTCACCACTGACTCGACGCTCAGCTGGGGGCGAGAACCAGCTGGCCGATGGCCCATGCATCCTGGGGGGTTCCCAGGACACAGGCAAGTTTGCTCAGGGAGGTAAGGAAGTGGCTGGGTGTGAGCGTGAGTTGCCGCAAACCTCTGCAGCCGTGGCTGCAGCTGAGCTGTGAGATCTCCAGGTATCCAGGGTGCAGGTCAATTCGAGGTGTGTGTTTGTGTGTCCAGGCTACCCACAGATTCGGGGCCATAAATAACTGCCAATAAGAGGAGCCTTCTCTCTCCTGATGTTACTTCATCTTGCAATGTCAGGAAATCTTATCATAGGCAAGCAGTGTACCTCAAACCCTTAGCCACACTCCTTTGGCTGTAAATAACAGAAAGCAAAACTCCAAACTCCTTCCAGTGGGCCCTGGATAGGCCTATGTGAGAACAAGCTACACGTTCATTTAATTAACATGTCTGTGTGCTGATTAGCCAGGACGAGAGGTGTGGGTAAGCAAGGACCAGAAGCTTGGCCCAGCTGCAGAGGGCAGGGTGTGCGGCGCCGGGGCAGAAGGAACTCTGGCTTCCAGCCCTGGTTTTGTAGCATCCTGAGTCACCGAGGATGTTTTATGTCTCAGTCAACACAGTCATGCAGTTTTAAGAGCGCTCAATGCCTTGCCTTACAGAGCGGTTGTAAATAATGACAATAAGGCCCAACAAAGTTTAACATGATTTATTTTAGCAAACACTCATAGAACTCTTCCCAAGCACTGTCCTAAGCACTTGGCAAATATTCATTAATCTTCATAACGACCCTTGTGAGACGGGTACTGTTTTTCTTCCCATCTTATGCAGGGAAAAACCAAGACGCAGTAAAGTAAGTTGCTTAGGGCCACACGTAGTACGTGGGGTGCTAGGATCGAGACCCAGGCAGGGAGATCAGCTGCCCTGCTTGTCCAGGAGCCCTGGATTTCTCAGGTGGTGGGAATTTCAGTGCTAAAGCTGAGAGGTTCTCAGGACACATGGAGACGGCTGGTCCCCATGGAAGTGTTGCTTTGAAGTCCATGCCTGTTGTTACCCCTAATTCTTCTGGGGTCATTGGCTACACCGTAACTCGAAAAGTCCCATCTGGGCCAGAAAGTAACAGAGGGGTGTTGGCCCCGGGGGCTCTGGGAACAGAGAGACCACACATGTTCTGGGGTGGATGCTGCCTCGGTTAGTCTTTCCCGCACACGTGGGCCCAGACCTCCATCATGCCCTTGATCCAGAGAAGAGTGGCTGAACTGTCCTGCTTTGCTCTCCTCCATCACGGAACAAAGGGAATAAAGATGGGGAAAGCAAAGTGAATTGGTGTTCATCCGTGTTGGTGAATTCCTTGAGACGGGACAGGGACTCCTCTGCAGCGGGGATTCCCGCCCCAGCCACTCAGGGGCAATCTAGGGAGGAGGACGCTGCACTCTCTGACCCAATTGCTTTTCCAGGGAGGACAGACACACCCACCTTGCACCCTCGGGCTTCAGCCCTCTGGCCTGGAGGAGTCCCCCCACCCCATCCTCTCCCCGGGCACCGCTTTATTTACTTGCATTGCAGGTGCCAGGTGCGGGCTGTGGCAGGAAGGCAGGGACTTCTTGGGGCTTTGCCTGATCAATCACCTTACCTGGGCCACTGGGTGTCCACACAGGGCTACCTCCCACAAAATGCAGCCTTTCTCTGTGATGTCCCAAACAGGCAGAGAGGCCAGAGTTCACAGAGAGCAAGGCTTTTTACTACTCGACTGTTTTTAAAATGTAGTCCAGAAGTAGAATTGGGGGTAGCAATCTAAATAGCTTCTCTTTCCTCCCCACTCCCCCGTCCCCAGAGCTGCTCTGACCTTACCTCTGCCTCCCGTCTCGAGCCTCCCCTCACCCCTGGAGGAGGTCACTGTTGTTTTTTCCCTCCTGTGAAACTCCTGCTTAACGTCCAGACTTTGGAGGAAGTACTTCATGTTTGCAGCAGTGACGCTTTTCTTTGCAGGCCTCGCAAATCCAACTTTCTTCAGGAAGAAAGAGGGTGCAGCCATAGCCCATGCAGGGGCAGATGGTCTCCAGCTGAGAGATGTCAGAGGAGGGGGAGGGAGAATGATACAGTACACTTCAGGGAGTTCATTAATCTGAGAAACTATTCATTACACTCTTCGGAAAGGCAAAACCTTGGGCGGAGCCTGTGGCTCAGTGAGTAGGGCGCTGGCCCCATATGCCGAAGGTGGCAGGTTCAAACCCAGCCTTGGCCAAACTGCAACAAAAAAATAGCCGGGCGTTGTGACGGGCACCTGTAGTCCCAGCTACTCAGGAGGCTGAGGCAAGAGAATCACCTAAGCCCAGGAGTTGGAGGACCCCACGGCTCTCTACGGAGGGCAATAAAGTGAGACTCTGTCTCTACAAAAACAAAAACAAACAAAAAAAAAGGCAAAACCTCATTATGATGGAGCAGAGAGGGAAAGAAGTAGGGACATTCCTGAATTCCTACAATTCAGGTCACAATCTAGTTGTGATAAAATATTGGTACATCAAAAAATGGACACAGTGAATTATTAACTTTGGGTTTAAATCCTAGTTAATGGCTAGCTGTGTAGCGTCGGCACATTGCTTCACCTCTCTGAACTCCTATTTTCTCATCACAGGATCGCCCTGAAGATGAGATGGCGTGACATATGCTTACCGTATGTCACTAGACCTGGCCTTCAGCAAGCCCTAGTGAAGGGGACTGTTCCCTGGTCCACACTCAGTATCTGGCAAGAGTGATCTACAGGACGAGCAGGGGTCTCTCAAGGCAGGGCCTCCAGAGTAGGGGTGACCAGAGAAAAATTGGCACGGAGGAGAGAGAGTTTGGACGAGGCCCTGAAATCAGTGAAGATATTGTATGTCAAGTATTTAGTTTTGTGAAGGGGGCACGTGGGTGGAATTGGAGTCTCCCTATTGCTTTTCTAAGAGACAGAGTTTTGTTCTGTTGCTCAGGCTGGAATGCAGTGGAGTAATTAATCACAGCTCACTGCAGCCTTGACTTCTGGGCTCAACAGATCCTCCTGCCTCAGCCTCCCAAGTATATGTGCCTACAGGCGTGTACTACCATGCCCTGCTAATTTTCAAAATAATTTTTCGGAGATGAGGAGGGTCTTTCTATGTTGCTCAGACTGGTCTTAAACTACTGGCTTCAAGCAATCCTCCTGCTTCAACTTCCCAAAGTGCTGGGACTTCAGGAGCGAGTCACCACGCCCAGGTCCCTTGCGCTCCCCACTTTACGTGAACAAAGAAGAGCTTCACTGAGCATTTTATGTTAGGGACAAGGATCTTCCAAATAAGAGAAAGCATTGTGTTCACAAAGAACAGATTGAAAACCAAACTAATTAAAGGTTATTGGTTGGTGAGTCATGAACTATATCTGGAAAGATGGTTTAGATTTCCTCATGTTTATATGTTTGGGGAGTCATTTGATAAACTTACTGTTCTCAGTAAGGCAGAGTGAGGGAAGCAAAGATAACTGGTAGGCCTGTGGTTTCTGCTCCCAGGTTCTGCGCCCAGTGCAGTCAGCTGCCCAAGTAGGCGTGCCATGAGCCAAGTTGTGGGGAGGGCGTTGCGTTTGTCTGACATGTGATGGAAAGGTCTGGATTGAAGGGTCTGGAAAGTCTTCACAGACAGGAGAAGTGACATAAGGGCTACTCCTGTGGCTGCCTCTTTATGTTTGGGGATATCAGGGGGTGCCTTGTCCTCTCCAAAGATGCAATGGGGGTGCTCCCCTTTGTAGAAGAGATAGGACAGGCCGTGTCCTGGAGGAAGACGAAACACTGGACTTTGGCACAGCCTTCCTTCCGTGAACAGGCAGGGAGGGGGCCAGGCCCTCCGGAGGCGGGACACAGTGACTGCCTTCCAGGCTTGCCTCGGGCCTTTCTCTTTGTGCTTTAACACCTGTTTCTTTCTTTTTCTTTTTTTTTTTAAAGTTTATCATAGATTTATTTATAGCTTTTTTATTATTAAATCATAGCTGTGTACATTAGTGCAATCATGGGGTACAATGTGCTGGCTTCATATACAATCTGAAATATTTTCATCAAACTGCTCAACATAGCCTTCATGGCATTTTCTTAGTTATTATATGAAAACATTTGTGTTCTGCATTTAGTAAGTTTCACCTGTACCCGTCTAAGATGCACCGTAAGTGTGATCCCACCATAACACCTGTCTCTTTAAGATGGTCCTCTGAGCCATGGAATCTGTTAGTTCACAGGGTCTCAGAGGGTCTGCTGTTCAGGTGAAGGGACTCAACATTATGAAGGAAGTTAGGCTCGCTTAGTCCCTTTTTGGGACCCCTAATTTCATTCTCTTGTATCTACAGGAGGCCGCGTCAAGCATATCTTTGGGCCCAGGGTGCCTTGTGGAGAATGGATGCATAATCAACATTTGGACCATGGAGTGAAACAAGCCAAATGGGGCACAGCTTCATAATTAAATTCACAGATGAAACCTGATAGAAACAGGATCTGGGAACACCAGTGACAATCAAGAACCTGTCTCAGAGGGGTAGAGGGGAAAAGGGACTAGCTGTATGGGCCGGAAATAACAACTGGAGCTTTGACCCTGAACAACGGAAGGGTAACTCACCTGGGGTGACATAATTGAAAATACAACTTGCAGCCCCAAAAGGCACATTGAAATTAAAAATGCTGCTAAGGGCTTGGGGAGACTAAGTAGCAAGTTGGATTGCAGATTAAATCAGGACAATTGCCAACACTGCTGGGGGTGAGGTCTCTGCTAGGCTTGTCGCCCGGCCCCTGCTGGTGGCAGATGGCTCTGCCATGAGCTGGGGCAGGCAGTGGAGAGGCTGTGATAGTGTAAGATAGGGCTCCTAAAACAGGCATCACCCCTCACCAACGCAGAGGAACACAGGCAAGAGCCAAGGTCTGGGAGGCCGTCGGCTGGTGCAGGGCAAGGGGTGGTAGAGTATGTCTCTGAACTAAATTAAGTGGGGGTCAGAACTCTGCAATGGGAAAGATCCTTTGGGGTGAGATGAGCTATGCAGGGGTCAGAGAGGGGACTGGTGAGCGGGTGGGGGTGAGAGGAAAGTGGCCGGGCAGGCTCCCCTTTGTGTTTGGCACAGAACGTGACACATGGTGGTGCTGAGTCAGAATTAGAGTGAGTCTGTGTCCTGCAACCAGTCTCCCTCCCTGGGCATAAATAATACGGGGCCTCCCCCATGGGGCTGTGGCCCTGGCCACCCCGGGCATCTCCAGGTGGCCCTGTGCTGGCATGGGTATATATTTTTGATGATTTCATGATGTCTAGTTTAGAGGGTTTTTTTGTTTGTTTTTTACTTTCAGCATGAGTTATTTTTAGAGTTTTATGTCTTTTCATTAAGCTTCATAGAAGTAACCTCATTCTTTACTTTTTGTAGTAAGCAAGAACATGGAGATTAAATAGGGTCTTTGGACCCATTTGAATTGTCCGCAGGTCATGCAGTCTGAGAGCTGCTGTGTTAGAGAGCGGCTGAGTCAGAGGTGAGCTCAGAGTCTGTTGCACACCTACAAAGACCGCGAGACTTCTGTCCCCTGCTTGCGCCTCGTGTTGGCTCTTGGTCCCACAGATTCAATGTCCTTGGTACCTTCACAGCTGTCCCCTTGTCCCAAGCCCCATCAGTGCCCACTGGCTTCACTTGAGGAGACGGGCCTTCATTCTGCTCTCCCCGGGGTTACCTTCCATCATCTGCTGAGCTTCAACTGGGTCTCTGCCCTTCTCCAAAATAGTCAATGAATTCTCACTGATTTTTATGTGTTCTCCAATCCTGGTCTGCTGCCCATGGCTCCCACCACTTGCCGCTCCTACTTCTGCAGTTTCCGTATCATTCTGCCTCCTGGATCCCTGGAAAACTTCCTGGGCTCTCCCCATGGCTGTCTTTTCTCCACTCCTCCTCCTCGCCCCAGGGCTGCCCCTGCCCCCCTGCCCTCCCTGCCCTCCCTCTCATCTCCTCAGATCTGGAGCTTGTTAGTCTTTCAAGACTCAGCTGAGAAGCACAGTGCCTTCCCCGGTTCCCCCAGCCTGGGGACTTGTCTGCTTCCTCTGAGCTCCCGTGACAATGGCACCTGTTCTGATGGTCTCACTGGGGACAAATAGGTCAAAATCACTTGGTTGGTTTTTTTTTCTTTTCTCGAGACAGTCTCTCTGTGTTGCCCAGGCTAGAGTACCATTGCGTCATCATAGCTCGCAGCAACCTCAAACCCCTGGGTTCAAGCAATCCTCCTGCCCCAGCCTCCCGAGTAGCTGGGACTACAGGTGCCTGTCACAACGCCTGGCTCTTTTAAGACAGGGCCTCACTCTTGCTCCGGCTGGTCTCCAACTCCTGAGCTCAGGCAATCCCTCCATCTCGGGCTCCCAGAGTGCTGGGATTACAGGTCTGAGCCACCATGACTGGCCAATTTGTTGGTGCTGTCACTTGCTATGTACCCTTGAGCAAGTAATTGAACCTGTCTGAGCTTGAGCCCTTACGCAGTGGCTGGGATGGTCAGCAGTAGTGTTCTGGAGCCTCGTGGCACCGGGGGCCATCAGCGAATGGTAGGTATTATTATCACATGCTAACTAGCTTAAGATATTTTTGGTGCTCACACTGCTCCTGCCTTATCCCGAGGCTGTGGCCCCTTCCAGGCAGTATTCCCAGGTGACTCCGTGTGGCTTCTGCAGCTCCGGGGTCACCAAATAAATAGAAAATAAGTCGATGGCCCCACATGGAATGCCCTCTCGGTGCAACTGTCTTGTCACCTGACTCAGCCCGCCCTTTGCAGTCCCGCCACCTGACCGCACGTTTCAGGACTTTACAGGAATGGTGGGTACCCCAGATGTGCTGGGGGTGAGTCATATCTTCATGGGCTTTCCTGCCTGAGTTGTACCGGGGGCTCATTCACATCCATTCCTTACTCCCTCTCTCTGTGTGACTAACCTGAACCCACCCAGCAGCCAACACATGGAACAGAGTCTTGGAAGTGAAGGCAGATTTCCTCCTTTAGGTCCCCTGGGAGCTTCAAGACCACAGCCATAATTAACTGGCTGGAAACAATTTAGCATCTGGCTCCCAAGAGGTAGAAACGTGTAGAATAGGGAAAGGGGTGAAAGTACATTCCATCCTGTCGCTGAAACCATATTCTGGCTCAAAAAGTAAAGAATCTAAAGATATTTTTCTAAGAAAAAGTGAATGTAGTCATTTTTCTTGAAAGAACACAGTGTTTCCAGCACTTTGGGGAACAGAGGCTGTCCAGGGGAACTTTAAGGGAGGCTTTTGTCCCCAGGCGGCCTCTCCCGCCGCTCCCGTACCCGCGGAATGCAGTCTTGTTTTGCACCCTGGCTGTGTGTGTTCCTAGACAGACACCCTCTCTGGGCCACTCTCAGAAGGCTTATCCTGCACTCTGATGCTTTACTCCTCTCCTCTGCCTTCCCTCCCACCCTCATTTACTCCCAGACTAATCCCAGGTGTTCATCTATTACCTGTCCCGTGCAGGATGTGTGCTTTTTAATGGTGAGATGGTATTGTAATTCCAAAGAGTGCTTCTAGTGGTGGAAAGATTTTGGCCGCATCTGGTCCACCCAAGTCCAGTGCCAGCACTGGAAGCTGGATATGTTCTTATATTTCCATCATTCACTTTCAAGTAATCTTTCCCCAACCTGCTAGGAAAGAATGAACAGAAGAGCTAACCAGAGTAATCGTACCCCCAAATTTATACTGGGACCCTTTCACAAAAGTGACACCATGTTTAAATATAACCACTGGAGAAAAATGATGTGCTCCCAGGTAAACTTAGTTCCTACTGGTTTATAGGTACAATTGGAAGATTTTTAAACCTGGGAAGAGAGAGTCAAGGCCCAAATTCACTTCCTCCGTTCCCACTGGAGCATCTCTGAACTTGAACATGTCTCAAAGTTCTGCACAACACCAGAGAAGGGCTACGGAAGAGAAGGTGGCTAAGAACTCAAATTTTTTTATTTTTTATTTTTGCAATTCTTCTGCCTTGGGTCTCTTCCTCTCTTGCAGTAGCTGGGACTAACAGGTGCACCACTTTGCTTCTTTTCTTTCTTCCTTTTTTTAAATAATTTATTGTTGGGGATTCATTGAGGGTACAAGAAACCAGGTTACACTGATTGCATTTGTTGGGTAAAGTCCCTCTTACAATCGTGTTTTGCCCCTGAAAGGTGTGGCACACACCAAGACCCCACCCCCTCTCCCCTTCTTTCTCTCTCTGCTCTCCCCTTCCCCCACCCCACCGTGTCGTTAATTGTCAGTAATTGTCCTCATGGTGAACTCAAGTTTTAAACAGAACAAAGGGCCTAGTGCAAAGGCAATGTTTTAATTGACAGGATTCTGAAGACTTCTCAGAATAAGAGGAAAAGGCTAAACAGGGTTAGGCAGGAGACAGTGTAAATAAGGAGGTCACAAGTGCCGAGTGAGCGCTGTTTCATTAAAACACCCGTGTTCTTCATTTCTATACCCTTCTTATCACCCTCTGCCATTTCACAGCTTTCCCAAATGGTACCTCCAGCTCTCTGGCGTTTTGAGTTTTGTGGGTGAAATGGAAATGCAGATGATATCAGCAGTGAGGTAACAGAATGAACTTTTCATCCAGCTGAAAAATCTCCCCGAGCTACTGAAATAGAACAGCATATGTCATCGTCAAGTTGTCAAAGGGGATATTTCACAGCTATGACCTCACAGCCATAAAATATAAGCCGTGTAACGTGCGAGGAAACCCAAGACAACTTTTCCAGATTTTTTTTTATTAGTATGATTACCATATGGAAAATAACTTTAACCAGCTATAATAATCTAATTAAAGGAAGACTTGGAAATTATATAGACTTTTCCACTTTGAAGGGCTCAGATTCTTGTATATTCATTATGGCAGCACAAATAGTCTGTTATCTCCACATGACATGCTCAGCTCACGGCTCAAGACCTGAGGCTTTCCACGCCTTTGCGTTCCAGGCTGTCTGTGGCTTGCCTTACGCCTTGGCGCTAAATATGCCACCGCAGCAGGTGAGCTACGGTGAGTTCGCTGCCAGCCGACATCAGAGCTTTGCCAGCAGCTGTGAAAGTCAGTCTGGAACAGGCTTTGACAAAACTAGCCTTTTAACCTTTCTCCGTGAAGAACTCTCATCTAACTGGAATAATTCCTCGAGGACTTTTGATGGCAGGTCTTCGATTTTCTTAAGTTGCTTTATAAACCTTCTTGTTCCCTTTCATATGTGTCTTCCTTAGCTTTTCTTCAATTTGGTTTGATGACACTTTTTTTTCTTTTTTGCGTCTTGGTTTTATCATTTGTGATTAAGAAGCCTTATGGCAATATCTATGCTGGAGTAGTTTGGTAATTTATTGAAATACTCACTTCTTAGATTTTTTTCTCTATTTGGTAAAGCACCAGCTGATTTCAGTGACCACTAGGGAAGAGGGACAAGGACCGATGAACATTACCAAGAAATGTGTGGGAAATGTCAGAGTTTCAGTGACGTGTTCAGTGGGCAGGTTGTTTGCACCCCAGATGTTGCAAATTAGGCACTCGCTGTGACACGCTGTTCTTAAGAGTAGACAGTCCCCCTTCTAAACCTCATTAAATCTGAGGGAGACAGTCCCCATTCTAGACCTCATGACCTCTGAGGCAGCAAGTCCCCGTTCTAAACCTCATGACCTCTGAGGGAGACAGTCCCCATTCTAAACCTCATGATGTCGAGGGAGACTGTCCTAGTAGTAGACCTCATGATGTCTGAGGTAGACTGTCCCTGTTCTAGACCTCATGGCGTCTGAGGTACACAGTCCTCGTTCTGGACCTCATGACGTCTGAGGTACACAGCCCCTGTTTTAAACCTCATGATGTCTGAGGTAGACAGTCCCCGTTCTAGACCTCATGGCGTCTGAGGTAGGCAGTCCTAGTAGTAGACCTCATGACGTCTGAGGTAGACTGTCCCCGTTCTAGACCCCATGACGTCTGAGGTACACAGTCCCCGTTCTAGACCTCATTACATCTGAGTAACATAGTCCCCGTTCTAAATCTCATGACGTTTGAGGTACACAGTCCCCGTTCTAAACCTCATGACATCTAAGATACAGAGTCCCCATTCTAGACCTCATGACATCTGAGGTACACAGTCCCCGTTCTAGACCTCATGATGTCTGAGGTAGACAGTCCCTGTTCTAAAACTCATGACGTCTGAGGTAGACTGTCCCCATTCTAGAACTCATGACGTCTGAGGTACAGAGTCCCCGTTCTAGACCTCATGATGTCTGAGGTGGACAGACCCTGTTCTAGACCTCATGACGTGTGAGGTAGACAGTCCCCATTCTAAACCTCATGACGTCTGAGATACAGAGTCCCCATTCTAGACCTCATGACATCTGAAGTAGACAGTCTCCATTCTAGACCTCATGATGTCTGAGAGAGACAGTCCCTGTTCTAGACCTCACGATGTCTGAGGTAGACAGACCCCGTTCTAGACCTCATGACATCTGAGGTAGACCGTCCCCATTCTAGACCTCATGACGTCTGAGGTACAGAGTCCCCATTCTAGACCTTGTGACGTCTGAGGTACACAGTCCCCATTCTAGACCTCGTGACGTCTGAGGTACACAGTCCCCATTCTAGACCTCATGACGCCTGAGGGAGACAGTCCCTGTTCTAAACCTCATGATGTCTGAGGGAGACAGTCCCTCTTCTAGACTTCATGACATCTGAGGTTGACAGACCCTGTTCTAGACCTCATGACATCTGAGGTAGACAGTCCCTATTCTAAACCTCATGACATCTGAGGGAGACAGTCCCTGTTCTAGACCTCATGATGGATGTCTGAGGTAAACATTCCGCATTCTAGACCTCATGATGTCTGAGGTAGACTGTCCCCGTTCTAGACCTCATGACGTCTGAGGTAGATGGTCCCTGTTCTAGACCTCAAGACATCTGAGGTAGACAGTCCCTGTTCTAAACCTCATGACGTCTGAGGTAGACAGTCCCCGTTCTAGACCTCATGACATCTGACATCTGCATAGCGACTTCTCCAGACCTGCAGGGGCCTCTCCCCTCACGTTTGGCTCCAGCTTTCAGGCTCCGTTGCGCCTCCTTCTCTGCTATGTTTAAGGCCATTGCTTTGTCTTTAACTTCACTATTGGCTCCATCAGGGAATGTAGCCCTTTTTCATGATTTCCTCAAAAAACAGCAAGAAAAGCAACAACAAATCCACACAAAGCTTCTTTATGCCAGACCTTTCAGAGTGTTTGGGGAACAGCAGCGATGGGTGGCATTCCTGCTGTGTACAGTCTTGGCTCCTTCCTCCTCTTCTCCATTTTCCTCTTTGCACGCTCTCTCTCTGAAGGATGCTCCCCTCCCCACTGCTGCTCTCCTCACTTCTCCCACTTTTCTCAGGCAGAGCAGCTGGCTTCCCTCCAATTCTCCCCCCAAACCGTTCTGGGCCAGTTGTATTTCTCTGCCCATTCAAAGATTTCAGTAAAGCGTTGACATTTCTTGCACAACAAGTTTTAGATACTCGTCTGAGGTCTAGAACGGGGACTGTGTACCTCAGACTTCATGCTCATCTTTGCCCCTATATTCTTGCTAGAAGAGGGAGGGAATGTTGATTAAAGGGAAAAAGCTCTAATCTCACTTAATCAGGAGGGTGAGTCTTGCATTTCATGAGATTCAACATTGAAGACCTACTGGGTATTCTCTGTACAAGTTTGCTTTGCTTTTTTTTTTTTTTGTAGAGACAGAGTCTCACTTTATCACCCTCGGTAGAGTGCGGTGGAGTCACAGCTCATAGCAACCTCCAACTCCTGGCCTTAGGCGATTCTCTTGCCTCAGTCTCCCGAGTAGCTGGGACTACAGGCGCCCGCCACAACACCCGGCTATTTTTCTGTTTTGCAGTTCGGCCGAGGCCAGATTTGAACCCGCCACCTTCGGTATATGGGGCTGGCGCCCTACTTGATGAGCCACAGGCGCCAGAATGCTCATCTCTGCCCCCTCCTCCCTGTGTTCTTCCCTTAGTTTAGTCCCTCATAGATAGCAATTCCTTAAAGATAGGCCCAAATCCCTTTCCAGATTAGTAAACATGTGTGTCCTCAGTAAAGTCACAGGAGACGCGGCTGGATACACTGGTGCAGGGGAAGTCACCACTCAGTCCCTCGCTCCAAGGTCTCAGCAGCTCCGTGGCAAAGTGATCGATAGAGGTGGAGAGTAATGTGCATTCTGCTCTCCAGTAAAGAAATACGGGAGAATATATCCCTTTTTAAAGGATATAGGGAAGGTGAACAGCTCACCCTGGTTAGCATGTGAAAGCGGCCACCTCTTGCACGCAACCGTTGCTTTGAAAATGATCTGTTTGTTAGCTGCTCCTGCCCACCAAAATGAAGAGACACGGAAGACAAGCTCTGTAAACTGCTGCTGGAGTTTGGGAGGAGAGGAGAGGAGGCGGGAACTGGGGTGCGGGGAGAGGTGCCACCTGCAGGAGAGCCCAGAAGTGCCGTTTAGTGTTCTGTGACCTGAGCTGACATCTACCAAGTGCCCCATACACGTGTGATCGCGTTTCATTGCAGACTGGCCCAGGAGGTGTCCTATACTGACTTATGAGACAGGCACACAGAGGTTAGGCGACTGGCCAGAGGTCCCTCAGTAAGGGCCAAGTCTGACCCCAGAGCGTGTGTTCTCAAGCTTCACATCACGTTGCTTCCTAGGAAGGTCTGGGGGGGATTTTCCTTCCCTCCATAAATGTGTATAAGGATTCCAGTGGCTGTAACCATTAGGATATCGCTTTGTGGACTGAAAACCATCATCTTATCTGCAGAGGATGAATGCAGCTATGCTGTGCGAAGGATGAAGCGTTAGATAACTGTCATGCTGTTAGTATTGTCACTACTCTTATTGCCAACACAGCTACTTCTCTTTATCTTGACACTTGCTGCATTCCATTAGGTAGGAAGGAAGGTTATTAGGTATTCAATCTATTTTACAGATGATGATAATGAATCTTCTTTTTTTCTTGTAGAGACAGAGTCTCACTTTATCACCCTCAGTAGAGTGCCATGGCGTCACACAGCTCACAGCAACCTCCAACTCCTGGGCTTAGGTGATTCTCTTGCCTCAGCCTCCTAAGTAGCTGGGACTGCACCTGCCTGCCACAATGCCTGGCTACTTTTTTGTTGCAGTTTGGGTTGGGGTCAAACCTGCCACCCTCAGTGTATGGGGCCGGCACCCTACTCACTGAGCCACAGGCGCCGCCCGATAGTGAATCTTCTGCAGGTTTCTGTACTATCAAAACAAAGCAGCCCTCGGGTAATTCAGACCTTCACTTACATCCTGGCACATTTCTTGCTGTGCCTTTCCAGGGCTCACTGCATCCCAGGTGAAGGAGCAATATCAATTCCTCTGTCTAAGGCATTTGTGGACATTGGGGACGATGACTGCAAAGCTCCTGCACCAGGGTCAGGCACGCAGGAGGTGCAGTGTTAGCTCTTTGTGGGTTTGGAGGGAAATCAGGGTTCCTGATTTCCTAATGCCATCCGCTGGACATAGCTCTGATGCTTAGGCCTGTGACTCTGTGATTCGGTGTGTTGGAGAGTGCGGCACCTCTGAGATCACCATTTGAAATAAGTTTCTAGAAAAATCCACATCAAATGGAAGCCCCAAAGCCCTCCTACATCCTGGAGCAGCCTCTGACTCTGGGATGCGGGCAGTGGCACTGTCTCACCTTTGACGAGCACTTTCAAACGCAGGACCTCACTTCTCGGTCAAAACATACCTCGGTACCATGTCAGACAGGTGACAATGTGTCCACCAGACAAAGATCAAACAGGGATAAGGAAGACTGGAATGATATCCGCAGATGCTGAATTCCTTGGTAAATGCCACAGAATCATCCAACAAGTTGAAGACAGGCACAGTTGGCAAGCGCAGAGATCCCAGCACTCCGGGGAGGCGGGTGGATCACTTCAGCTCACGAGTTCGAGACCTGCTTCTGTAAAAGCCGGCCCCTGAAAAAATAGAAAAACTAGCTGGGTGTGGTGGCGGGCTCCTGTCATCCCAGTTGCTCTGGAGGCCAAGGCAAGAGGGTAACTTGAACCCAAGAGTTTGCTATGAGCTATGATGACACCACTGCACTCTACCCCGAGTGACTGAATGAAGCACTGTCTCAAAATAGGCGCAGCCGTCATCAAACAGCTCAGAGTTGGAAACCAGACTCTCACGCGAGGTTGTTCAGTGCAGCACATAAGCCAGCCAAGTATGATTCCAGTGCAAATCTGAATGATAGTTCCAGAGTGTATGTCGGCTGTTCCTCTGAATTCAGTACTCAGTGAAGGTTTTGGAATTTCTGAAGTCAATTGAAAATATTTATTGGGTCTCTCATTTGTGCAGAACAGTTCCTGCAACTGGGATGGAGTGCCGTCCATGAGTCCCTGTCACCTGAGCACTGTCCTCAAGGAGGGGTGGCCACAGCTGCCGGAGGGGTCCTGAGAAAGCCTCCTTGGGGAAGTGACCTTGAGGGAAAGGAAAGGAGTGAGGGACTGGCCCTAGTGCGTCCAGTCTCGGCTATCCCTGCCCAGTCTACAAACACATTCTAACAGCCATCAACTCCGTGAGAAGCTGGGCTCACCACTGCCTGTGCCAAGCACCCCAAACCGGAGAGCAGGCCGTTAGACCCCTATCATTCTGTGCCAACCCTGCAGTGGCCCTCGGTCCTCTAAGCCTCACGTCATGCTTCTCCGGCCGGAATGTCCTCCCCTACCCCACCCATTCCTTTGAGTGACCTTGGACCTCCCACTCCTTACAAGCCATGCTGGAGGGGGGCTGTCAGGTGGTGACCTCGCTGCCTGCTGACCCTCCATGGCCACTTTGCTGTTCCTTCTTCCTCCACGTGGTGGCTGGGCTCCAGGCCACTGGGCGAGGCCCTCCTTACTCATCTCCGCCACCAGGCTGTGAACTCCTCCACTTGGAGATTTCATTCATGCCAACTTCTCCAGAGTCTAGGACGGTGCTTGCCATAGTGCAAGTACTCCACAGATGCCTATGGAAAGAGTTAATTAATATGGCTTGGCGCCTGTGGCTCAAGCGGCTAAGGTGCCAGCCACATACACCTGAGCTCGCGGGTTCAAATCCAGCCTGGGCCTGCCAGACAACAATGACGGCTACAACCAAAAAATGGCTGGGTGTTGTGGCAGGTGCCTGTAGTCCCAGCTACTTGGGAGGCAGAAGCAGGAGACTCACGTGAGCCCTAGAGTTGGAGGTTGCTATGAGTTATGATGCCACAGCACTCTACCTAGGATGATAGCTTGTAGCTCTGTCTCAAAAAAAAAAAAAAAATTTAATTAATGCAGATATTGAGACTTCCTGCTTACTCCAACACAGGCAGCTTCAGGGTACTGATGGAGACACAATTTTCATTGGCCCAGGGGCCTACCACCACATTTGGACCCCTGAGCAGATTTAAAAGCTGGGAAAATTTGTTTGAAGTATCTGTCTGTGGACCTTCTTAGCTCCCTTCTTTGACTTGTCACTTTGCACATGGCTGTACCACATGCTTGGGACACTTGTCACCCTTGGTGGCTCTGTAGCAGAGCGGGCATTAGGATCCTGGCTCCCTAAATGGTCGGGTGACCCCCCTGACTCTGCCTGCCTCAGAGTCCTACCTTCACAAGCTTGTCACACCCTTGTGTGAAATATAGGCGTGCATTCCCTAAGTGCAATGCCCAGCACTTGAAACATGTACAGTTCAAGGCTTGCAGTCCGACTTTGAGATAAAACACATACCACATTTTGAAAATTTACTGTATAAAAGGAGTACAAAAGAGCTCTTTATTAATATGAAACTAGTAGATGAGCAACTATATGCCCACTCAAGGGAAAAATACATTTAAATTCAAGAATGGGGTGGGGGGAGGAGGCGTGGTGAGCTCTCACCTGTCGGACACAATGTAGGGTATCAGGCACACCTCCCGGGTGCGGGCTCAGCTGCAACGTGGACTTCCCCTAACAGATGCACGTGGTGGAACCTAATTGATATACTCTTAAATTAATCTGAAAATTTAACAAAAAAGCAGCCCTTTAGTATTTGTTTTTCCTTATATATGTTGAAATGACAGCCTTTGGACATATTAGATTAAATAAAATACATTATTAAAGCTTACTCCACCATTTTTATTTTTTTGCTTTTTTTCATAAACTCATGATGTGAATGCTAGAAAACTAAAAGTGGCATATCAGACTCACATTTTTATTAGAACAATGCTACTTTATAGTATCTTACAGAAGTGGATTTATTCTTACTTATAGAAGCAACAAAACCATTCTCCAAGATGTGATCTTATGTAATTTTAGAGGAAGAGAAAATTGTAAGTCAGAAAATAATTTAATGATGACATGGATAATAATTAACAATGTTGGTGCTTACTGAGGGCTTCTCAGTGCCTCTCATTTTGCCAAACACTATGTGAATTAATAAGTTTGAAATTCATGGCAACCCATGGTTGTTCCCATCCTACGGACAGAAAAACTGAGGTACCGACAGAAATGATAAGTCACTTCTGACAGTGCGGTGGGGCTCAAGTCTGTGCCATTTGGCTCCAGAGCCCACGTCCCTAATCCCCCCACGCTACTCTGTGACCCGCGCTGTAGAACCAAGTGCCTCCTGTGACTCTGAAACTACAACTGATGACAGAGCCTCACGCTTGGAAGCAGCATTTGTCCCGAGTGACATCATGCTGTCTGGCTCCTGATGCTGTTTTGGCTCAGAGATGAGAAAGTCGATGTTAACTGTTAACACAGTAACGACACAAGGGCCAACCACAATGGCTTCCAACAGGTCAGAAGAGGAGCCAGACGTTCTTCTGGGTCCAGTTACCACCCATCGCTCAGGAAGGAAGAGAGAGAACAAAATGAAGAGGAGAAAGGGAAGCTTTCTCCAACCAGCTTGATGGAAAAACTTAGATAATGCATTTGAAGGAAGGGCCTGAGCACAGAGCCTGAAATAAATTAGGTGTTTAATACAGATCTGCTGTTTTCCTGCCTGTTTTCCTCACTAAAGCCGAAGTTGAGGATCAGCTATTAACTTTATTAAATACTGCATGACTCAAAAGCATCCATTCTCAAGTGCAAACAGACCGTTCAGACGTACGCTCAGAGTTCAGCCAAATCTCCGCAAAGTCAGATAAGGAGCCATAACCCGACTCTCCACAAGTCCCATGCCTTTTCTCAAGTACACAGTTATTGTGAGAAGTGACATTGTCTTCACATTTTCCCACAATAAAAATCATTTTTATTTTTTTCTCTCCACATTCCCATCCACTACTTTTTTTTTCTTTTTCTGGAGTAATTGAAAGCAAATCTCAGACATGACCCACTCACTTACAAATAGCTAACTATGTATTGATGACAGACAAGAAATTTAAGAAAACTTCACAATAGCATTATCCCACCTATGAAGTTCGTAATTATTCCTTACTACCATCTAATTCACACTTTCCACTTGCTCCAAAGGTCTTTAAAATGTCTTCTTAGTGTTGGTTTGGTTCTAAATTCTACTTTATTTCTATCTCTCTTCCTTCCCCATTCTAGCAAATATACATTCAAAGGTCTATGAGGGATAGGGAAGCAAATGAATTTCAAAATACAAAAATGACATAGGGTGAATGTAAGAAAATACAGATGCAGCCAGGACGGTAGTAATGACACAAATATTGACCATGAAGTCATACATTTACTCCTGAGCCACCTGGTAGACCTGTACACAGGGACGTGTGCAGTGCAGGACAGAGGTGACGTCACGTACACGGGGACGTGTGCAGTGTGGGACTGAGGTGACGACATGTACACAGGCACGTGTGCAGCATGGGATGGAGGTGACGTTACGTACACAGGGACGTGTGCAGCGTGGGACTGAGTTGACGACACGTACACGGGGACGTGTGCAGCATGGGACTGAGGTGAAGACACGTACACAGGGCAGGTGTGCAGTGTGGGACTGAGGTGACGTCATGTACACGGGGACGTGTGCAGCGTGGGACGGAGGTGACGACACGTACACAGGGCAGGTGTGCAGCGTGGGACTGAGGTGACGTCATGTACACGGGGACGTGTGTAGCGTGGGACTGAGGTGACGACACGTACACGGGGACGTGTGCAGTGTGGAAAAGTGATGATGACAAGAAATTGAAGAAAACTTCACAATAGTTTTATCCCACCTATGAAATCAATAATTACTAATTTGAAGCAGTGAGCCTCCTAGAAAACCAGGTTCTCCCTGGGAGCCTTCGCGTCTAAAGGTGGGGAGTTTCACAAGGATTTTAGAAAATCCCATCCTGAGTATCTAATGCTGCTTCTGTGTACCAAGTGATGTGCAGCAGGAACACCTCCTGGATTTGAGTCATGACCTTTGCCCGGGCCCGGTAGCAGTTGCTGTCCGACCCTCCCTACAGCTGCTCCCTGCCTCGCCCCGCCCAGCTGCTCTGTCCCGAACGCCTCGCCATGCCTGTCTTCCTGAGTAACCACTATTGCTCCTTACTTGAGGATCTTTAATAGCCACTCAAAGTTCAAGTTCAAGTTCAAGTTTCCCGTTGCAGTGCTCTGTCTTGCCTCGTTCCTCCAGTGTCATGCTGGGGTAAGGTTCATTCAAGGGTTTCAATGAGAGGCAGAGGAAAGTGGTGTCTTGCAGAGGCCTGTGGATTTAGTGACCAGGAGATCATGGAGTTATGTTCGAGAGAGTGGTTTCTAAAGCATGGCTTGGGGATGAAACTGGACTCGAACTTGGGGCCGCATGGTTTGGCCCTGAATGCTCTCTGCTTGTCTCAGGTGGCTGCAGCTCTGTGGTCCCGCTGCCTGGGTTCCAGGGTTCAATGTGCCACTTACTACTTGGGACAAGTTACCCAATCTTGCTGTGACTCAGTTTCCTCATCCATAAAATGGAGATAAAGTAAAATACATCCCTAAGAGGTAGTGCTGGGGAACCAGAGTGAGACACACAGGGCAGGGCTCTCTGACGTTAGCTTTCTGTCATCCTGGGGCAAGGACAATGCCTCTTTGTACCTAGCACAGTAACGCTTTGTGTTTAATGAAGTCTACCTCTCTTTCATTCTCCACGTATTTTCTCCACAATAAATCCCAATAACATCTTAAAAGAGTAAAGCAAGGAAAACAATTGATAATTTTGCTTTTTTTCTGTTTAAAAACTACAGGAAATATAGGTTAATCAAGACAATTCAACTTAATATTAGAAATCCTAAAAATATGTACACACAATTATAAACATTAAAATGTCTAGTGGCTCAATGATTCTTCTGAGGCATCATTTTCAGAAACATTTCACAATGAAGAACTTTTTCTGAAGACGTCACCTGTCTGGTGACAAAGACCCCAGCTCACGTTGGCAGGTGGCTGCTCTCCCATTGGGGCCCTCTGGTACTGCACAGGTGTGGACACAGATCACACTAAAGATTCCCAAACTTTATTGTCTGAAACTCCATTTACATTCAGCCATGGCCCATGTTTCCATGACATCATCTTTCACCAGGTCACGTTATTTCTAAATCCACTTTTAAAAGAAATAGATTCAGCATCATTCCTTGGCCACATCAAGGTCTGGAGCAGAAAGGAAGATTCAAGGCATCTGGCCTCACTCTTCTTTCTGAAATCTACTCTAAACAAGGAAAATAACTTTCGAAAATTAGAAAAGAAAATATACATGAAACCTGAAAGCAGCCCAATTCTTGATAAGTATATCAGGGCTGAACTCGGGAGGAGCTGAAAGCAGGTGCAGGCTTTCCACACAGCTCAGACAACAGCGTTCATTCCGAACCATGAGCCTTAGGGAACAGCCAGGTCTGAGTGGGAAGGAGGATTCTGGGGTGTCCCTGAGCTCTGTGAGATGACACGCAGCTGAATGAGGAAGGAAAAAGACATGTCGTCTTTGCCGAAAGGCACCGTGGCTGGTCCAGGAGCTGAAGGGAAGTGAAGGCTGGACCCCTGACTGTCATGACTGGTCAAGACTACTTCCTGCAGATTGGGGAAACATCACAAGACGGAGGGGCAGCCAAGCGGATGGGTGGCCCCGCTGTCTTCCCTGCCTTCTCTGCTATATCATCCTTTTAAAAGATAGCTCACCCATATGTCACAGTCCACATGAAACAATCACTGATCTCATAAAAAGATGAGTCACAATTCAAAAGGAGTTTGCATGGGCCATACAGCAAATATACTGCAGGGAAAATAAATGGCAGGACTGTGACAAAAGGCGGACCAGCCTTCCAAACAGTCACGCCCTGATATAGGTAACAACAGCGGAGAAACACTTCTCTATCTTTAAAAGATATGAAAATGGCTTTTCCTTTTTTTTTTTATGCTTTTTAAAAATCTAATTGCTTTAGGATAGACTTTTTATTTTATTTTATTTTAAATTTTTTAAAGATAAAACCTCAAGCTGTCGCCCTGGGTAGAGTGCAATGGCATCACAGCTCACAGCAACCTCCAGCTCCTGGGCTCAAGCGATTCTCTTGCCTCCACCTCTCAAGTAGCTGGGACTACGGGCACCTGCCACAGCGCCCGGCTATTTTTTGGTTGCAGCTGTCATTGTTTGGCGGGCCTGGGCTGGATTCGAACCCGAACCAGCCAGTTCAGGTGTATGTGGCTGGTGCCTTAGCCGCTTGAGCCACAGGTGCCGAGCTGAAAATGGCTTTTCTAAGCAATAATTCAAAGAAGAGCTATGCTGGCTGAAGTAAGAGATAATTAAAAAACTGAAAGTGATTCTTTTTTTTTTTTTTTTTTTTTTTAGTTTTTGGCTGGGGCTGGGTTTGAACCCTCCACCTCCAGCTTATGGGGCTGGCGCCCTAGTCCTTTGAGCCACAGGTGCCACCCATGAAAGTGATTCTTTTTTAAAAAAGAGAACTTGCAGAGCTTTAGAAATAAATACATAAATAAAAAATAATTTCAGAAATGAAAGTTAACATTAGAAGAACTAGAAAAAGAGACACTGCTTGAAATAGAGCAGGGAGAAAGAGAATAGATCTGGAAACACAAAAAAGAAAAGAAATAGAAAAGAACCAATTATTTTAAATGATTAGTGAGAAAAGGATAGACAGAGAAGGTAGGAGAAGGAATGTAAACTTTTCTGTGAATAACGTCCCTGGCAGAGGAAACAGAAAAAACACTCGGATATAACAAATAAATATTTCCTCAAATAAATAACATCTAAGTCCATAGTTTGAAATGGACTCAGCTATTTCAGGGTGAAAAAAAGGATAAGAAAAATCAACACAGTTTAATAAAGTTGCTAGATTTCGAAGAGGGAGGAATCTAGGCCTAAAAAAATGGTCAGTTATAAGAAGAAAACTTCTCTTAGTTCCAGACTTTTTTGTAGCAATATTAATCAATAAAAGATAGTTAAAATGTTTTTAAATCCTTAGAAGATGTCTGGCTTAAGAATTTTCTACAGAGCCAAATTGTTTGATATTTCCAAATGTAGAAGAACTATGGGGTTGGGGGAGCTTATGTGCTCTTTCTTTAGAAATAAAGAAAGAAATTTAAAACTCCTGACCGAGAGATGGAGAGAGGGTCTGCAGTGGTGGTGAACAGAAGCACTGGGGCTGTCAAGGGCAGGAGCAAGGTGAAGCTGTCAGAGGACTGTGGTTACAGGGTAGAGGGTAACATAGAAATAAAAATCGCAAACCTACCAAAAATGGGAGGGAGAGACGAGGAGAGAGGGCAGTATAAACACAGGTTCCTCATCTTTGTATGGATGTCTAACGTCTCAGATTTAAGCACACTGTTTAAATTGTAAACCAAGCAGAAGGTCTGGGGGTGGTATTCAGAAGTGTAGCAGTAGCAGCTAGAAGCAAAACCGGCTGGTGCAAGGGTGGGGAAGACGGAGCACGGGCAGGTGCATCAACGCTCTTATCTGTCCGGTACACAAGCAATTTAAAATGCAATGTAACGGTACATACGATTACAGCGGTAGTCTCTAAAAGGTCCTGGAATAAACCATAAACCTTTAGAACTGTGAGAATGAAAATACACCATAAGGAAACCGAAGATCACATAGGAAACCAGCTGCGCGTTTGCGTCTTTAATTCATTTATCTGTCTTTATTTGCACGTGTATGACATCTTAAGGGGAAAATGTAACTAAAGATGATACGCTTGTGACCAAGTATTTCTCTTATGTTGAGAAATGCAAATCTATTGAAAGAAAAAGCACAACTCAGATACATGCTACAGACAAGCGAAGATGGCTGAAAGCCTGCAGCAAAAAGAAGCAGGTCTCCTGATACTCGTCATAACTGCTTATGGGCTGATGTTTGCATCCCTCTAAAACCCATGTTTAAACCTAGCCTGCAGGGCTCGGTGTGGTGGCTCACGCTTGTAATTCCAGCACTTGGGAGGCTGAGGTGGATGGATTGCCTGAGCTCACAGGTTTGAGACCAGCCTGAGCCAGAGCAAGACTCTGTCTCTAAAAAACAGCCAGGGGTTGTGGTGGGCGCCTATAGTCCCAGCTACTTTGTGGTGCTGAGGCAAGAGAATCACTTGAACCCAAGAGTTTGAGGTTGCTGTGAGCTAAGATGCCCTGGCACTACCGAGGATGACAAAGTGAGACTCTGTCTCAAAAAAACCCTAACCTCCAAGATGACATTAGGAGGTGACGCCTTTAGGCTCAGCACCTGTAGCTCAGCAGCTAGGGCACCAGCCACATACACCAGAGCTGGTGGGTTCAAATCCAGCCTGGCCTGCCAAACAGCAATGACAACTGCAACAAAAAGTAGCCAGGTGTTGTGAGGGGTGCCTGTAGTCCCAGCTACTTGGGAAGTTGAGGTAAGAGTATTGCTTAAGCCCAAGAGTTGGAGGTTGCTGTGAGCTGTGACGCACAGTACTCTACCCAGGGTGACAGCTTGAGGCTCTGTCTCAAAAAATAAAAAGAAGTGAAGCCTTTAGAAGGTGATTAGGTCAGTAGGATTCTGCCCTTGTAAAAGGGATTAGTGTCTTTATAAAAGTAATTTGGGGAAGATTTTTTTTTTGTAGAGGCAGAGTCTCACTTTGTCACCCTCAGTAGAGTGCCATGGAGTCACAGCTCACAGCAACCTCCAGCTCCTGGGCTTAGGCGATTCTCTTGCCTCAGCCTCCTGAGTAGCTGGGACTACAGGTGCCCACCACAACGCTTGGCTGTTTTTTGATGCAGTTTGGCCGGGGCCAGGTTTGAACCTGCCACCCTCGGTATATGGGGCTGGCGCCCTATGGGGAAGATATTTTGTCTTTCTCCCATGTGAGGACACACAGAAGGTGCTATCCATGAGGAACAGGCCCTCAACAGACACCAGATCTGCTGCAACCTTGACCTTGAAATTCTCAGGCTCCACAACTGTGAGCCACATATTTCGGTTGTTTGTAAGTTACTCAGTGTAAGGAATTTTGTTACAGCAGCCCAAACTAAGACATCGGTTCAGAGTGAATTAAAGACAAAAATCTTAAAGATTAGAACATATAATAAAAAGGATATAATATACAATGAGGCTCTACTTTTCATAAATCTTTATGCATCGAATCAAATTCACAAAACAAAAGCTACTGGAAATATAAAGAGAACTAAGGAGGAACAGCTTTAGTTCACATCTCTCACCCACGAGAGCTAAAAGTGAAGCAGTAATAATAAACCAGGCCCAAATAGCGTGATACATAAAACCCATATACCCAATAGGTACACGCATCTATTCTCCTACTTATCACATCAAAATGAAGACTACATCGTCTTTCTTTGAACTATGTAGCGTTAACAAAAGAAAAAGCTGCCAGCAAGCAATCCTCAACAGACCTAATGAGTTTAAAAGTGGCCAAACATACTATCTCAGCTCGGTGGAAAAAAAGCCCCTATAAGTTAATGACTAAAACAGACAACAAAAAGCTCTACCATCCAGAAATTTAAAAGCCAAACACAAAAAGCAGAGCCTCCCATGGAAAAAGCGTGGAAGGAAAGCATTACTCATCCCGGGCCAGCGTGCTGTCACCGCTCACCGGCTGACTACCTCATTCTCTAAGCTTCCCCCACTCCCCTTCAAACAGGAGAGAAAGGAAATCGTTGCTCCAGCATTCCTCATGTACACAGGGAGCTTCCTAACAAGACACGCTGGGCCCGGCCCCAGCCCTCGGACAGACGCCTTGAAGTTGGCGAGGACTGAATTGCCTTTGCCGTGCACTATAAGAGAATAAACCATTTAAAACTGCTTTGACTTTCTGCCTTGGTTCTGAATAAACAGACTCATTTCCTTACAAACAGCCAACTGTGGCAGTCTGGCTTGAGAGGCTGACAAGTGGAGGCTGTTCTCCCCGAGGAGGCTTGGTTGCCCTGCCTGGGGAACCTGAGGACGCAGGTCCCGGGCGCGTGGGCCAACGTTCTTTGTGTGCGGCCTGCCTTCGCTGTGTGCTGGGGAAGTCTCTGCCCTCCCCTCCAAGCCCTTCAGGGGCAAGGACAAGCTTTTCACCTTCAGGGCACATTCTGCTTTGCCCACCCCCAGATCTGGAGGCCGAGAAGCTTAGAAAATAACGGCATCCCACTCCCATCTGGGGACTAGACACCAAGCGCCGGGGGTCCTCAGTGACACCCCCCAGGTAGCCCAGCTGTTCTGAGGCTGCGTTTTCCTGATTCACTCAAGGCCTTGCCCGCTCACTTCCCTGAAGGAGAATCTGATAAACTGTGGGCTTTGACCCGGAGACGTTGCTCAGGTAATCTTCCCTGGGGACCTTCATCTACCTTTTAATAATTAGCATTTTCTCCTGCGGCCTGGACAGTACACATGCTGCTCAGTTTTTATATTCATTATCTTTCACTTTCGCGTAAACGCAAATAGTTGTTAAGATAATAACATTTGAGAAAAAAAATCAAGCCAGCACATGGCCATTGAAAACCTGCCTCATTTCTGCATAATGTATTTAACCACAATTCCTTCATCAGAAAACTAAAGTTGGGAGGGGGATGGAAGAACATCCTCTGATACAACTCGCTGTGTTCCCCACAATGTTTGAAATGGCCTTGGATATTGTGGGGGAGTTTTGTGCAGCCAAAGCATCCCGGTGTAATATTTCTTGAATTTCTCAGCAGTGTCAGTGTAGGTCGGCTTGCGTACCTAAAGCATTAACCTGTGCTTTCCCAGAAAAGGTCACCACAGGGGTCACTTCACTGTCTTTGCAGTTGTTTGCAGTGGTTCACAGGACGAGAATTCTTTTTTTTTTTTTTTAACTTTTATTAAATCATAATTGTGTACGTTGGTGCAATCATGGGGCACAATGTGCTGACTTCATATACAATCTGAAATATTTTCATTGACCTCTTTAACATAGCCTTCATGGCCTTTTAATCACTATATGAAGACATTTATGTTGTGCATTTAGTAATTTTCACTTGCACCCTTGTAAGATGCACCATAAGTGTGATCCCACCAATCACCCTCCCTCCACCCATCCTCCCCCCTCCCCTCCCCTCCCTTGCCCCTTTCCCCATTTCTTGTGCTATAACTGGGTTTTACCCTTCATATGAAAGCTATAAATTAGCTTCATAGTAGGGCTGAGTACATTGGATACTTTTTCTTCCATTCTTGAGATACTTTGCTAAGAAGAATATGTTCACAGAGGACAAGAATTCTTTGATCTGTTGCTCCTTCACACACATCACAAACGGGGCTCACGA
>CAUYRH010025508.1:0-13255 GCA_963574655.1 Perodicticus potto
GGAGCGCCAGGAGAGAAAATTTCTTTTGGACACTGGAGCAACTTTTTCTGTACTTCTCTCTAATCCTGGTCTTTTATCTCCCAAATCCATAACTATACAGGGGGTGTCTGGACAGCTGGTTACCAAATTTTTCTCCCAGCCCCTAAGCTGCAATTGGGATGACTTGCTGTTCTCTCATGCCTCCCTAATCATCCTGAAAGTCCTGCTCCCCAGTTGGGGAGGGACATATTAACTAAAACAGGAACTTTTCCCTCCTGGAGATCTAATCATGATCAAAACTCCTCCCTCTAATTCACCCTCCCTGACCCCAACTTGGGAAGTCCCCTTTCCTGTTATCTTGTCTTCTTCAACTGTTAATGTTATAGGAGTCGATTCCTGCATACATCATTCACGAGTAAAGTCCTGGAACCCTCCATCTTCTACGGAGGCAGACAATGAAGACAGCCAACCACAGACCACCTACACTTGTGAGCCAAAAGAAAGTTTGAAGTTATCATTTAGGAAACAGCAAGAAAAATCCGAATATGGTTTTCTTTTAGCATCACTGAATAAGGGCATGGAGGTTTTCAATCAAGATGTTAGTCTTTGTTTTTTTTTTTGCAGTTTTTTTTTTTTTTTTGGCTGGGGCTGGGTTTGAACCCTCCACCTCTGGCATATGGGGCCAGTGCCCTAGTCATTTGAGCCACAGGCTCCGCCCAAGATGTTAGTCTTTTTAAAAAAATTGTTTTTATTTGATTTCTGATTGGACAGATAATATATTTTCATTGTCATAAACATAAAAGAACAGTATAATACCCATTATTGCATCGTTCAGTATTCATGAACAGGTATGATTAATAAAATTATATATATACAAAATGCTGCTTTGTAGCCTACTTTGTCTCCTTAATAAGAAATTGAAAACATTTCCTTGACGTCATTAAATTGTCTTAGAACATTTTCAATAGCTACATGGTGCCATAAAAGCTATTTAACCATTTGTCCTTTGTCACTTCTCTTCGATATGGTAAACAGTTTTGTTCTTGAACTTTTGATCACTTCTCTGAATTGTTTTTCTTTATTGTCTCAGCACACATTGATGGCTGTGTCACCAACCCTTTGCCAAAAATGGTTTTTATCCTTGCCAAGTTTACATATGTAAAAAAGTTTATGTTCTTTTAACTAGCATTTAATGATTGCTCTGGAAATCAATATTTTAATTTTTTGTTTTATTTTTTAATTGATAAATAATAATTGTGCATATTCATGGAATACAAAGTGATGTTTCAACACAAATAACATGGGGATCAAGTCAGGATGGTTTGAATTGGTGTTTTGTTTCAACAATGTTCTGATTCCACATATATTTACTGTGCAACTTCATGTGCCTGGCATTATTCTATGTGTTGAGGATAGAAATGAATGATATGAACAAAAGCACTGTACACTTTCACGTGTTTTACTTTCCATTTGTTTTCAGCAATTTTGTGTGTGATTTTGGTTTTATAATTTGATTCTATATACTTTTTTATTACTTAATCTTAAATAATAATTAATTATAACCTTTGTTCTAATAAATGTATATGTATTCTGAAGCTTATTATCAAAGTAGAGAAAACGTAGGATTACACACAAAAACAAATTTTAAATAAAGAATTGAGTTGATACTAAATAATACTTACAATAAACATGTAAGGAATAATGAATACTACCAAAACTCACACACACAACACTAAGTTTTCAAACATATAATATCTTTTACGGAGAATCAGTTCAACGTTAAACTATTGATGTATGATATATATTAAACTACAGATATATGAGCTACCTTCTTGACAAGGTAATTTATTTAAGCGACTTTCTATTTTCCTACCTGTAGATTAACAGTCATGTTTCCCAAAAGATATTATTTCTCTAACGTAAGCATGAAGAATGTCTGAGTTAAAAACACCTGAGGATTATGTGCCAACTTTATATTCTGGACCATACTTTTAGATAATTTCTTTTCAGTAGATAATCTGCATGGGTCCCACAGGCCTCAGTGTGGACACCCCTGATAGGAATCTATTTCGAGAGGGGTCAGATTCATTCTTCTCCATATGCTATCTAATTTCCCAGCACTACTTATTGAATAGGCTATCTTTTCCACAGTGTAAATTCTTATCAACTTTGTCAAAGATCAGTTGGCTGTAGATATATGGCTTCTAAGTTTTCTGTTTTGTTTCCTTGTTTTATCCCAGTACTATGATGTTTTGCTTATGACAGACTCGTAGTATAATTTGAAGTCAGGTACTATGATATGTCTTGCATTGTCCTTTTTGCATTTATGCTCTTTTTGGCATTATAAGGAATTTTAGGATTGCTTTTTCTAATTTTATGGAAAGTGATGGTGGCATTGTAATAGGAATTACACTGAATTTGTAGATAGATTTGGTTGTGTGGTCATTTTAATGATATTAATTCTTGTGATTCATGATCTTGGATTGTATTTCCATTTGTTTGTGGTGTCTACATTTTCTTTCATCGGTGTTTTATAGTTTTCCTTGTAGAGATAGTTCACCTCCTTTGTTAAATGTACTCTTAGGGGGTTATTTTTTTCAGCTACTGTAAATAGAATTGACTTTTTGATTTTGTTCTCAGCTTGATCATCATTAGTGTATAGAAATGTTGACAATGTTAACACATTAACTTTGTAGCCTGACATTTCATTAAATTCACTCATAAAATCTAGGCATCTTCCAGCAGAATTTTTAGTGTTTTCTAGATATGTGATCACCATTGGCAAATACAGATAATTTGACTTCCTCTTTTCCAATTTGGTTGCCTTTCACTTGTATTCTTTGCCTGATTGTTCTGTGTAGGCCTCCCAGTACTCGATATGAGTGATAAAAGTAGGTATCCTTGTCTTAAGAACATCGTTTCTTAAAAATAGAGTAGAAATATGATAATGGCCAGAGTTTTAAGCAGCTCAATTTCAGCATACAAAAACAAATTTTTCAAAAACCTAACAGATTAGAGTAAATCTGAAAAGTGGCCTATTTTAGGATTTTGAGCAAGTGTCACCAAATCTTTTTAAACTTTAAAATAAGCTAAATCCCATGATATTGCCTTCATTCAATGTAATATTTTGAATGACAATGAGATGCTATGATGCCTGGATAGAGGATTTATGGAATTTGGAGAAAAAGGAATTTAGGAGAAAAAGAGAATGGGATTATATTCCCTCTTCGATATTAATTTTGTGACATGAAGCCAACTTATTAAATTTCATTGATATTTTCTTTAAGTCAATGAAGTATGGTGATAATTTTTATTTTCAAGAACTATTGTAAAATAAATCCATGTTCACATACATGTGCAGATATTAACTTGTGAGCATCTGTCACGGTGTATGAAACACAGTAGGGGAATGTAGTAATTTCCTAGGGCCAACTAAGTACCACTAAGCGCATGGCTTGAACAAGAGAAATGTATTGTTTCACCTTGATGGAGGCTAGAAGTCTGAGGTGGCATTGTCTATAATGTCCATGTTTCCATTGAAATCTGTAGGAAATCCATCCTTTCCTCTTCCTAGCCTTTGGTAGTCTGGCATTCCTTAGTGTGTTGCTGTGGAACTCCCATCTCTGTCTTCGCAGTCATTACAGTGTTTTCCTTGTGCGTTTTGTGTCCTTTTTCCTCTTTGAGTGTTTGTGTTCAAATTTCTCCTTTTGATAAGGACACCAGTCCTTAAGGAGTCATACTGAACTACAGTCCACCCTAAGGACCTCACATCAATTTGATTATATCTGCAAAGACTCTATTTTAAAATAAGGTCATATTCACAGGTATTAAGGGCATGGAACTTCAACACTCTTTTTTGGGGAGGATACAATTCAGCCCATTACATTGATCTGTATTTTGTGTTGATTGTTACTTTGCTTAGACAATATAATTTTATATAATATGTTATAGGAAAAAAAACCAGGAGATTCAACATAAGACTTTAAATTTCAGTGTTCAGATTCTTTCAACAATTCTAAGCATGTCTTCCTGCAATTGAAAGTGATTTGAGAAGAGAAAATGATGAATTGATTTAGGATGAATTGTGTTGAAACTGACACATAGAGGGTCATTTATGATTGTCCATTAGAGGGTTTATGGTTTTAATTTATAACTACTCATAAATGTGCACCACTACACAACTTCATCAACAAAAGCAGAGCTGTCACCCCAAGGCAGCTTACAAATGACATCAGAAAACTGGTTTGTGATTTTTACTATTTGTTTAAATTGACGATTCAAATTAAGATCTTTCCCCAAAATTTTTATTGATTTTGGTTGCTTCAAATTATATATGCTTTCTTCCACTTCTCCTCTCTTCCCAATTAGGCAAACCTGGTGTCTTCTTCAATCTTTCTCCAAATGTCTGTTCATGAAGATAGCAAAATAAATATTTACAGCTAACCAAAATCATACTTTTCCCATTGCCAAAATAATTTCTATGTTTATCCTTTGATTTATCAGGAGGAAACAATCAAATAAAGTCCTGTCGTTGGTTTTTGAGCAAGATGTTTCATTGCTCTTCCACTCATGAATGCCACTTAAAAGATTTGTCAAATTAAAAACCTAAAAGAGGTTATTATAATGTTTTATCTTAGCCGTATCATTCTAGACGCCTTTAAAAATTCAGGCAATTACAAACCTAAGTTAAATAAGCATTTCAGGATATGAGGTGAAGGAGAGGAAATGGTAAAGTTCTAACACCATAGACTCTACATACATATATAAGCAAGCCTATTGCTTATGAGTATTTGTTGTTGGATGTGTTCCACTGATTAAAAGATCATTGCAGAATTATCATACCCTAACTTTTAAAGAAAAATACAACTCCTACTCTCCACATACAAGACCATTAGAATTCCTGATTGTTAATATTTCCAACAATTTTGTCAGTGTGACAGTATAAGTCATTATTCCCATAGATTTACCAGTTTATGTATTAAGCTTACAGATATTCTAATTGTTTACAAAAATGGAAGCTAATGACATTAGAAAACAACTTTTTAATTATTGTATGTTGTCGATCACTTGAGAAAGCTAAAGGGCAAATAAGTAAACAATTGTGCAAATTTTCCAAAATTAAAGACATTATGGAATATGTCTGATGAATGCCAGTGTCATTCACAGGTCTTTTATTTTGCAAATTTACTTTCAAATAATATGATTTGTTTCCCCTTTACTCAAGCCCTGTTGGTTTAGATGCTTTGTTATGATTTATGTATTTATTTTATACTTGTAGTCATTTCAGGGAGCTTAGAAAATACGTTTTAGAAACTGCTAAGTGACCTTGGAGGAAATTAACAGATTGAAATGTTGTCACCATTTTTATAAAGAGGGAATATAGTTTTGCAGGTATGCCATTTTCCTGAGGAAATTCTATGCTATTCATTTTGTAATAAAAGGAAAATAATATAAGCAGTATACAGGGTTAAACTTAGCAAGACAATATAATTAACAGTTGAAAAAATGTCAGGTTATCTTACAAGAGAACTGCTTGATGTTATGAAACCTATTTACAAAATTCCAAATGCAGAAAAGACTGCTTTGAAGATCAAGCTATTATTTCTTGTTGTACTCAGACTGGTTTTAAAGAATGCAAGCTAAGCAGAAAGAAAACTAATGGAATGCTTATAAAAACGAGTTCAGACCTCCTCTCAATTATGAAAGGAATGGTTTTATTGATTTGTTTGCATAATTTTTATTTGAAAGGTGAACTTAACACATCTTTATGGATTCTTAAACCCTCCCTTAAATAGATTTAAAAGCACCTTATAGGTAGTTTCAATGCATACTGCTCTGTTTATCAAGCAAAATTCTTACCTTCTGATATCATGATCTACAACAGTAACTCCTAAAGAATCCTTTGCTATGACTGTGGTTCTGGATGTGGCATCTTCCGTAGACTGGTCTATAGATGGGGTCTACACACAGTGGCTGTTTTTCATTTGTAGTTTTGTTTTCTAGCTTCTTCAGAATTACTGCCTTGATTAATTTATAATTGGATAGCATAAGTTGACCTGACAAAATAGACTGGAGACTGCCAAGTCACCGCACATCTAATAGCTTCAAATACTTAACAGCTGAATATTTACGATAACAAATCTCATAGTTGTACTACATGGTATATTCCAAAATCCTTTACTGTGTGTTTTGATTAGCAAAAAATAAATTGATGCTTAAACACAGAAGTTTGGCTCAAAGAAACTTGGGTTTGAGTTTTGACTTTACAACTTTCTAATCTGTAATCTTGGGCAAGTTAGTCTATCAGGGCTTCCAATTTGCTCCAAATTGTTTCTAGTTCCTATCTCATAGGGTTTTCACAGTTGTATGGGGTTGCTCTCTGTTCAGATTTATTATGTCCAAATGGTAATATACGAGATTGTACAATTAAATTCTTGAACTCATCCTTGGAAAAGTGCTACAGACCCCATTACTGAATATCATTATGGTCACTCACCTTCAAAGTACTCCCCTGGGGGAAGCTGCATGCTGAGGCTAACACACAGTTCACCCCTCAAAGGACTTTTTCTAGGATGAATTTGTGAACTTAATAGTCACATCTCAAAAGGTGTGAGGGGTCAGGGACTGATCTCACTGACATTTTTGGTATATTTCTTTATGTGGGACAACAGAACATACAAAAACCTTCCATCAGTGGGGTCAGTCTCTGAAACCCCCCAACGAGATGTGACTGTTATTTAATTGTCAGACCTCATATGATGACAGCTTTGATGGCCATTCCAGAAAAAAAATTCCAAAATTGCTTTGTAGGGTGGAATTGGAGCTGGCATCAGTGCACAGCATCCCAAGAGGAGTACTTTAAAGGTGACTAGAGTGATATTCAGCAATGACGTATGCAGCATTTTTTTCTAGGACGATTTCATGAACTTAATTGTCTGATCTCTTATGTTAAGGAGTTAGCAATGAATACTATTGATTTTGTTTTCTTAATAAGAAGGATTCTTGAATAAATAGCTATAGTTCCAGGTCACTGTGGGTCTAACTTGTGCTACCAAACATGTGTGATAGAATTATTAGATTAAAAGTTTGTAATGGTGCATCTTACAAGGGTACAAGTGAAAATTACTGAAGGTAGAATATAAATGTCTTCATATAGTGATTGGAGGGCCATGTAGGCTATGTTAAATAGTTCAATGAGAATATTTCAGATTGTATATAAAGTCAGCACATTGTGCCCCATGATTGCACCAATGTACACAATTATGATTTAATAAAAATTTTTTAAAAAGTTTGTAATGGATAAATAATGAAAAAAGAAAATTTGATATGTATACATAATAGAATACTATTTAGCCATTATAAACAAGAAATACTGTCATTACAAAAATATGGATGAACCTGGAGAAACTGTGTTAATTGAAATAGGCCAGACCCAGAAAGAAAATACCCCATGATCTTACCTATATGTGGCATATAAAAGTGTTGAACTCACCAAAGAGAGCAAAGTGGTGATTACCAGGTGCTGGTGGAAGGCTAAGATATGGGAAGATTATGGTCAAAGGATGAAAAATTTCATTATATAGTAGGAATAAGTTCAAGAGATATGTTGCACTACATGATGATAGTAAGGTGTTCTTGAAAATTGCTAAAAGAATACATTGTAAGTGTTCTCATCACAAAAAAAAAAAAAGATAAACATGTGAGCTAATGCAGATCTTTATTAACTTGATTTAGTTATTCCACAATGTATATACAAAGGGTGCCCCAAAATGTATATACCTTTTAATAAAGAACAAAAATGTATATTAAAGTTGTTATATTCAATACATACCAATAGGAAAAGGTGAATACAAGTCACATTTGACTTCTACAATTGCAGGAGTGCTGGTGACTCATATACACATTGTTACCATAATTCAATTCCACTTGTAAAAGTTATACATAGAGAACATTTCCTAAAGGTGTGTACATTTTGACACCCCCAGTATATTTACAAATAATATTTTATACATACTAAATACTTACAACCTTTATTTTCTAGTTAAATAACAAATTTTTAAAATCAGTAAATAAGTTTTAACGCTTTCCATTGAAGGACTAAGATATAATAAATGTGAGATTTCAAGTGATTATCAGACATTTCAAAGTCAATGTCTAAGAATTAGTTGAGTGACTCAACAAACTGCAGATAACACAACATGGTTATAGAGCATAGATGTAAATTTTGCAAAGATTATTATTATTTTTTTTTTTTAGAGAACATGTCAGTGTCCTTGAGTCCCTATCCTGAGGAGGAGTAGGATATTTCCTCTTTCTTACATAACTGATCAGAGCCTTAAGAAGACCATTCATAAGATAATATATTATTTTTCTTCAGTTATGGTAATGAAAGATAAGACTATGATGATCATCTGTGGGATGTAGAGGGTGAGCAGAGTCTAGCGGGTTGCTCTGATAGAAGTAAAGGACAGGAGGCTACTTTGGAATTGGCTGTCATGTTTTAGAGTGAAAAACACATATGTAATATCCAAAAGTCAGGTAAGAGCTCATGGGAAGAGTCTGTATGACGCTATTTTTATTGCAGCTAAGAGTACCACAGGCATATAAGATTAGATCCAAAATGTCACCAGTGGTTTCAATAAATATTGATTCATATATTTATGAGTAAGTTTTCCCTTTGGGATATTAGTAGAAATGTAGCTAGCATTTCATTTTTTTAGTAATCACAATTTTAGTACAATTTTTGGAATTACTTTCAGAGTTGAGGCTATGTGTTCCTGGGAAAAATAAATTTGACATTTAAAAATATTTAAAAGTAATTTGAATACATAAATGTGCATTCATAGCAACTTAGTTTGTGAGAACCAAAAGTTGGAACAGCCTAAATGTCCCTCAGAGGGTGAATGGACACACCGTGTGCATATTTGCAGCATAATTCTACCCACCAACAAAAAGAAAAGAGCTATGGATACATGTGGTAAATTGCATAAATCCCAGAAATTATTCAGAGTGACAGAAGCTAATTTCAAGGAATTACTTATCATATGATATCAATCATTTGATAATCTTTTGATAATCTTAATAAGTTAAACCTATAGTGATAATCAACAGATTGCTGGTTCCCAAGGATTATGAACAGGTGGCTGGTGTCACAAAAAGCAATATAGCAAGCAAATTTGGAGCGTTATGCATCTGTTCTGTTTCCTTATTGTGGTGGTAGTAACCCAAACCTATGCATATACAGAAACTCCAAAAGTCTGTACCTCAACATAAAAAGGTTAATTTTAATGTATGGTGATTTAATGAAAATAAAATAAAAGGGAGAATAAATAATTTATGAGATAGACTTCAGGTTTTAATTCAGAGATGTAGAAGATTAGAAAGCTGGAGAAAATGAAAAGGAATGATTTTTCTTGGATCATTCACAAAAGCTACAATCAATGGTACATTGGCTATCCCAAAATCTGAAGATCGGTATCTATAGAGAGAACCAAGCCCCAAATATTTTTCTTCTTTGGAAAAGATGCCACAAGATTCTGTATAAGTCAGTAGGAAGATTAGATTAGACATTCTCACTAACTGCTCAAGGCGGGGTGTGATATTGTTGGCTTTTCCTCCAGGAGCTTCGTGATCTTACAGATAGAATCATGGAGAAGTCACACAAAATCCTCTAATCTCCCATCTCTGGGTGTTGTCAGATGAAGCAGGACAACACCTGTACAAAAAGCTTACCCTGTGGAAAGAAGGAGCAAGAGGTCTGAACTCCGAGTGTGTGGGTGGAATACCACTGCAACTGTGGGAACAGAATGGGAGTAACTACTACAATTCTGCCCAGATGTTTTTCCTTCTCTCCCTTAATTGAAAGATGAAACCCCCTAACTCACAGAAGTAAGGACTTCCCAACTGTAGCTCAAATACACTTAGGGATAAGCACTGAATCCAAGGGGAAAGAATGAGAGGAATTAGAAATAAACAAGCTTTACCTCTGGAGAAGGATAGGGGACTCTGGTGGAGGGCACTCCTTGAGACCTAAACATCGAAACCTGCCAACAATCAAAACATCAGACTCCCCACCTTCCATCACTTCTGTAGGTATGCTAACGAAACTTGAGTACAAACAGCAGTCCAACACAGTTAGATCTGCAAGAGACAGATGCTCTAAGGAGCAGCACAAGGGTAAGACACAAGTCCAACAAATCAGGTGGAGTTTGATGTTTCTTATACCATTAGGAATAAAAAATTCTGACTCTGTCAGCTACAGCAATAACGAACTTTAACTAGTTTAAAAGATAAGGTAGGGCGGGGCCTGTGGCTCAGCGAGTAGGGCACCGGCTCCATATGCCGAGTGTGGTGGGTTCAAACCCGGCCCCAGCCAAACTGCATCAGAAAATAGCCGGGCATTGTGGCGGGCGTCTGTAGTCCCAGATACTCGGGAGGCTAAGGCAAGAGAATCACCTAAGCCCAGAAGCTGGAGGTTGCTGTGAGCTGTGACCACACAGCACTCTACCAAGGGTGACAAAGTGAGACTCTGTCTCTACAAAAAAAAAAAAAAAAACAACAAGATAAGGTAGTTTATCTCTTTAGAATTATTCATCTTAGCTACATTAGTATCTCTTCCACTGGATGTGCATGATTGATGAAAACTTGGCTTGAGGACATATATATTTCTGGTTTATTTTTAGCATAAATGTATGTCTTGGATTCTTTAGAGGTTTGCATTCATTTAGCAGGAGGATAACAATATAAGGTCTTCAAATTGGGAAGAAGAAAACAGAAACAGTTGTGGTCTTATAAACATGTAATCTGTGACATAGAAACAGTTTTATTATTTTCTTTACAATTTGTAGGTCTCCTATTTTTTTTCCTTGCCTTATTTCATTGGAAAGTCTTCCTATAGATATTGATTGTGAATACTGAGTGTGGATCAATCTTAGGGAGAAAACTATCTTTTACCACTGAGCATAAAGTTAGCCATAAAGAAATGTTCTTCTATTTATAGTGTGCTGAGAGTATTTTTTTAAAAGTATGTTGAATTTTTGTCAAAATTCCTGTATTAATTAAAATGTTCATCTGTTTTTATTTATTTGTTAATATTGTGGATTGCTTCACGTCTGATGGTTCCTCATGGAATATTATTCTTTTTATACATTAACGGATTTGAACTGCTAAAATTTTGTTGGGATGTTTTATATATTTTCGTAACATATGAAAGAATATTAGTGTTTATTTTTCTTTTATTGTACTATCTAGTTTGGGCGTCAGGCTGATGTTAGCCTTATGAAATGAGTGGGGGAGTATTCTGTCCTCCTTTTAATATCTGTGACATCAGTAGGGATATTTTTCTTTTGTTCTAGAGTTTAGTATCTGTGTTGTATTAGTTCATTTGGGTTGCTATAAAGGAAATATATGAGGCTGGGTAATTTGTAAAGAAAAGAGGTTATTTGGCTCATGATTCTGTAGACTGTACAAGCATGGCACCAGCAGGTGCTTCAGGGGAGGACTTGGGGGGCTTCCACTCAAGGAGGAAGTGAAAGAAAAGCGGGCCTGTCACGCAGCAAGAGCAGGAGTGAGAGAGGGCAAAGGCAGTGCCAGGCTCTTTTAACAAGCAGCTCTCTCTAGAACTAATAAAGTGAGGGCTCACTTATGATTGTGGGGAGGGCAGAAAGCCGTTCATGACTATGAGTTGTTTCTCCTTTTTTAATGCTTAGTTGTTGATGTGTGGTGTGCATTTGTGGGAGTATAAGGAGATTTTGGACTGTAAAGTTTGAACTTTCAAGGTGGAGGAGGTGAGGCCAAATAAAAAGTAGAGGGTGCAAAAGCACCAAAAGATCAGGATAGTATGTCTAAAAGCAATAGTAGAAAATAGCCTCAGATTCCCTGAGGACTGCAGAGTAGCATAGAAGTTTGTCCAAATGTCTGGCTTTTGAGAAAAACACATAGACACATTTAATTTCAAAATTTAATAACCATGTGGTGCTATGTCAATTACTATGGTCCTCTTGGCCTCACTTAGCCTTGGTGACCTTGAAAGCCTGAGGTTTGGCCAGGGTTCTGGCTCTGGCTCTATCAACCATGAAAGGTTCAGTTATGGCTGCAATTATCCCTATTTCTACAGAAGATATTGAGTTTCCGAGTTCTACAACAGACTATTAGAAACTTTCCATCACTCTAAATGGTGAATTTATTCTTTTTCTTTTCTTCCTATCTTCCAAGCCAAGCATATTGTTATCCTCATTTGCTGCAAAGTCTGCTAAGATCACATGCCATTGCAGACGGCATTTTGAAGAAAACAGGGCAAAAAAGACCAATTCATTCCTATATAATGTTCTCAAAGAAAATTTGAAGCTCCTTTCAGAATTGCTGTATTTTAAAACTCTTGTCACTTCTTCAATCCACTTTTGATGGCTCTGTGCTTCTCTAACACAGTTTCTTCATATGTATAACAGACTAGGTTTTGTTGTTATACGTTCATGTTAAAGAATTCATACACATTTTATACACATATAGGTGCTTTTTCTTTTCTAATAAGTTTCAGTTGTGTGTATGTATTAATATGTCAACAGATATGATTTTTATTGTATCTATTGAAATTTCCATATAATTTTTTAAAATTGACTTGTTCTGTATGATATTTCTAAGAATGGCGTTTTCTGTTTGATTTGACATTCAAAAGAATCTATAAAAGCATATATTTCTAATACCTTTTGAAATTTTGTGCTCTCATTTCTCAGACATAAAGTTGAATATATTATTTGTCTAGAACCCAATTAGTGACCATTCATAAACTTCAGTAATGCATTGAAGAGGAAAGTCCTTTCTGTTACATTTCCTCCTAACTCACCTATGTTACTAAGCAGAAAGTATTTCCTGGGTCTTATAGAGCTTAGGTGATATTTGTCATCCTGGGTGTTGAAGGTATGTTGTTTTATGTTGACTAAACCTACCTTAGGGTCCCATCTCTCTCCTATTTCAGTACATAGAGAGCCAGAGATTTCTCATAATTTATGTTTATCTTTTTTGTTTGTTTGTTTTTTAATTATTTTTTATTGAGTCATAGCTGTGTACAATAATTCAGTCATGGAGTACAGTGTGCGGGCTTCACATACAATCGGAGATATTTTTATCAACCTGATTGATATAACATTCATGATATTTTCTCATTTACTATGGCAGGTCTATTTTTAGATCTCTAAGTATTCTCCAAACATCCTTCCAAAAGGAACTTAGTGTGCATTCCCACTAGCAATGTAGAAGTGTTCCCTTTTGTCCACATCCA